>JASAMX010029728.1:0-27982 GCA_030248175.1 Microlaimidae sp. YZB2_3 | reverse complement strand
ATTTTAGTACAAAAAAATTTCGGGGGGGGGGGGGGTCTCCGCCCCCCCTCCCCGAAATTTTGGGGGGGGGGGGGGGGGGGGGGCCCCCCCCCTTAATTTTTGAAAACGTTAAAAAAGCAGGGATAAACATGTAGATAAAGCTGTATAATACACTGTTTTTGGCCTAATAACCTATTATCTAATGTTTTTAGCGGTAAAAACATGTTTTCTTAGTTAAATATTACATAAGCACAATTGACAGAGCCTGGATTTTACAAAAAAGGAATTTAGAGACGTTAGTTTCAGACCCCTTGGCTAAACCCACATTGTAAACCAAAACACATAAAGCAGCATCTCGGCTCCATGTTTTCTAGGGTACCTACCTATATGAAAAAATTCCGAGCCAGTGCTATAGGCGGCAGGAAAATTTAGGAGGGGGGAGGTACATAAATCAACCAATATGATTGTTTGTTTTGCTTTCTGTGTAGTACTTATTACTTATAAAAATTATTGTACTAACTTTAAAATAACATTAGCATCAGGCAACATAAATAACGAGATATATATGTATGTATACTATAGAAAGTGACCGCTGAGCGAAGCGAAGCGGAACAAATTTTTGGTTTTTGGGGGTCCATTGGGTATTAAAATTAATTTGGAAGTTTGGCGCCGTGCTATTAGCGAGCCGCTATAAAATTTTTAATTTTTAGCATATTAAAACCCCAAAATTTTACTATCTGGCGACCATTTGGGGGGGGGCGGCCGCCCCCCCCGCCCAACCACTATCCTTATTTTTCCTCCTGTCCGACCGTTTCGGGGGGCGGCCGCCCCCCCCGCCCCCCCCCCCCTGGCTACGTCCCTGGGGGGGGGGGGGTTAAACCATACATGGGCAAGTTGGTCCGGAGTGGGGGGGGTTAAACCCCAAATTAGGGGGGGGGGTTAAAATTTGAGAAACGCAAAATACCCATATCGTTTTTCGATTTTGAAGGAAAAATAGGTAAAAAACGCTAATTTTAGATCAAAAAGCCCTTTTTTCTTGCATTTTTGAGCTTTTTATTGCTCAAAACATTCATTTTGACCTCAAAACTTAAGTTTGGAGGCAGTAAGAAGTCATTTTAAACACATTTTTTTTCTTCATTTTTCCGAAATTGGGGGGGGGGGTCAACTTTTTCTCCCCCCCCACTTCTGAGTGGGGGGGGTTAAAACCCCCCCTTCTCAGAATTTGGGGGGGGGGTTTATAACCCCCCCCAACCCCTTCCCCGTGCCCATGTATGGGTTAAACCCCAAATTGGGGGGGGGGGGGGGGGGGGTTAAAATCTGAGAAACGCAAAATACCCATATCGTTTTTTTTTGAGTGCATTTTACTCATATCGTTTTTTGAATTTGAAGGAAAAATGGGTAAAAACGCTAGTTTTAGGTCAAAAAGCCCTTTTTATAGCATTTTTGAGCTTTTTATTGCTTAAAACATTCATTTTGACCTCAAAACTTAAGTTTGGGGGCAGTTAGAAGTCATTTTAAAGACATTTTTTTCTTGATTTTTCCGAAATTGGGGGGGGGTTAACTTGTTCTCCCCCCCACTTCTGAGTGGGGGGGTTAAACCCATCTTCCCCCCCGTGTCCATGTATGCCTCTCAGTTGTCCCTCTGAATAGACAGCCCTATTTCTGGTACACTTAGTAATAACTCTTATTTTCAGGAGTCTGGCCTGGTCACCAGATTTTCCAATATGGTAAAGTTGGCAGGCTTTCATACCGGCCTTGCTGCTGGCTTTCCCACTGGCTCTTGCTTTTATGCAGTTTTTCAGTGAAATGACAATAATTATTTATGAAAATAGCTAAAAACTAACAAAATATAAATTTTCTAATTAGTTTTGATGTTAAAATATATCGATTTTAATGAAAAAACGTTTTTTATTTAAAAAACTTCAGCAAAGGTTTGCGCCAGCTCTTGCGCCAGTCTTCGAACCCCATTTAACCGTTTAACCATTTTTGCTCGTTTTTCCTATAACCCTAATTACAACATTTTCAAAGCGTTCTCTTTAACAAATAAGGCAATTAAAACAGGAAAGCCAGCAATTTGAAACCGGGAGCCAGCTAAGAGCCAGCAGGTGTTCACGCCGGCTCTTGCGCCAGTCTTCCAACCCCAATTTAATTTGCTTGTTTTTCCTATAACCCTAAGTTCCACGTTTTCAAAGCGTTCTCTTTTACAAATAAAGCTGATAAAATAGGAAACCCAACATATTTGAACCTGGAGCCAGCTGAGAGCCAGCAATTGAAAATCGACTTCTAATACTGCATGCCAAACACCTACAGCAGAGTATTTTTAAAACACTCTAAATAATTTTAAACATTGTTTAACTTTGAAGTAAATGCCTGTAGTTTTATGGATTTTTATTTATTAACATCATTGACTACATTCATAGAGGAACACAGTCAAAAAGCTAGGGGGGTGTTTACCCCGGGTAAATGACCTTTCAAAATCTAGGGGGTTCCTAGGGGGGTCAAACCCCCCTAGCTTTCTAGGGGGGGGGGGTCGACCCGGGGTGAAAGATTTTGAAACCTAGAGGGAGGTCAGGTGGGGTCCGATTTCTAGAACAAAATACTTTTAAACCACAAAATAATACTTTTAACATGAATTTGTGTTAAAAAATCACGGTTTTTGAAGAAAATTTAGTATAAAAAAAGTACTTAAAATTTTTTCAAGAGGGAAGGGGGGTTAGATTTCAAAATCTAGAGGAAGGTCAGGGAGGTAAAAAAAATTCAATAATTTGGGGGGAGGGGAGGGTCTAAATTTTTTTCTAGGGGGGGGGGAGGCAAAATTTTAAGGCTGGGGGGGGGGGGGGGTGGGCCCATACATGGGCAAGTCGGTCCAGAGTGGGGAGGGGTTAAACCCCAAATTAGGGAGGGGGTTAAAATCCAAGAAACAAAAATTACCCATATTGTTTTTTTTCTGGAGTGCATTTTACCCATATCGTTTTTCGATTTAGAAGGAAAAATAGGTAAAAACGGTAATTTTAGGTCAAAAAACCCTGTTTATTGCTTTTTTGAGCTTTTTATTGCTTGAAACATTCATTTTGACCTCAAAACTTAAGTTTGGAGACAGCTAGAAGTCATTTTAAAGACGTTTTTTTCCATTATTTTTCCAAAATTGGGGGTTAACCTTTTCTCCCCCCCACTTCTGAGTGGGTGATTGAAGGGGGGTTAAACCCCCCTTTCTCAGAATTAGGGGGGTTAACCCCCCGTGCCCATGTATGGCTAGCTCCCAGTTCTAAATCGTTGGCTTTCTTTGTTTTAGCCGCCTTATTTGTTAAAGATAACGCTTTGAAAACATTGTAATTAGGGTTATGGGAGAAAAGAGCAAATTAAATAGTGTTGGAAGACCAGCGCGAGAACCGGCGCAAACCCCTGCTGAAATTTTTTAATAAAAAAACGTATTTAAATTAAAATAAAATATATTTTAACATCAAAACTAATTAGAAAATTCATATTTCAGTAGTTTTTAGCTATTTTCATAAATAATTATTGTCATTTTCGCTTAAAAACCGCATAAAAGCAGAACCGGCGGGAAAGCCGGCAGGAAGGCTGGAACAAAAGCCTGCCAACTTCCTCGCGGTAAATTATTAAGTGTACATCTACAATCTTTTTTTAGAAACAAAATAATGGACGGGTCTAATATAAGCTCTAATTCTGGTACTATTCAAGGAACAGGAACTGACAGTTTATTAATGGAGACAGATGCCTCAACTGCCACTTCTGTTTCTTCTCTGGCAGAAGTTGTGCTGGCAAAAAATAAAAGCAGCGCTGGAGCTTTTGTGAACTCTCTTTGTGAAGATTTGCGAATACGAAATGTTACGCCGTCTTTCTTTCTTTCAGAAGTAAGTTATTCAACTATGGCCGTTGCCAGGATTTTGCAACACAGGAAATGCATATAACCTTTTGAGATCCGCTGTAAATTCGGGGAAGAGATTTCGCGCTGTGTGCGTCAGTGCTGCTCAGTATTAAACGCTGCGTCTGGACAAGGAGGACTGTGAAGTTTAACACAGTGCAGGACTGACGCGGAATCACTTCTTCAGATTTGCAGTAGTTTTTTAACAAAAAAATCCCAAAGGGTTAATTGGCCAAAATGCATTCAATCCAGTGCTTGTCATATAATAAGGGGGATGTTCGTTCCCCCTGTACACCCCTCACTCCTGTATACGGTCATGTTATTTCAATACATACACAATGTATATCACTTTTTGCTGCGCAAAATTTTTTTAAAATCAAGACTGAAATGCTGTCAACAGATTTTGAATAAAAATTTTTTAGTGTATGAGGAGGCATGGGCGTAGCCAGGATTTTGAAAAAAGGGGGGAGTCCAACCCTGAACAAAATTTCCAAAAGGGGGGTAGGGGTCCAAATTCTAAACGTTATAAAAAGGCTAAAAAAAATTTTCGCGCTTCGCATGGAGTGTTTATTGCCTTGTTTATGTCACATACTTCATTATTTTCCTATTATTCAATAAAAATAAGTCCATAAAACAAAGAAAAAAATTTTTACAAACAATTTGATACCTTAAAATTTTCGATTTCAAAAACATAAAACACTTAAAAATAAAAACCTAAAAACATTAAAATGAGTACATTGAATTACAGCTGAGCAATGCAAAGTGCGAGAAAATGTTTTTAAAATTACTTCTCCTAACCTTTAAATTTTTAGTACCACTATATAACAATCTAAAGGGGGGTCTAGCGTGGTGGTATTAAGATTACAAAACAATGTAACACAAATTTGGAAGTGGAGCGCTATTAAAACATTAAGAATTGGGTGGGTCCAGCGTGGTCATACCAAGATTACAAAACACAAGTAACACAAATTTGGAAGTGGAGACTATATAATCAATCGAGCGCTGAGCGGAGCGAAGCGCGAGAAAATTATTAAAAAATGGCCGTTCTAAACCCCCAAATTTTTATCCTTGGCGACCCAAAAAGGGGGTTCTAACCCATACATGGGCAAGTTGGTCCGGAGTGGGGGGAGGGGGTTAAACCCCAAATTAGGTGTGGGGGTTAAAATCCGAGAAACGCAAAATACTCATATAGTTTTTTTTCTGGAGTGCATTTTACCCATATCGTTTTTCGATTTTGAAGGAAAAATAGGTAAAAAACGCTAATTTTAGGTCAAAAAGCCCTTTTTATTGCATTTTTGAGCTTTTTATTGCTTAAAACATTCATTTTGACCTCAAAACTTAAGTTTGGAGGCAGTTAGAAGTCAACTTTTTTCTTCATTTTTCCAAAATTGGGAGGGTTAACTTTTTCTCCCCCCCCCCACTTCTGAGTGGGGGGGATTAAACCCCCTTCTCAGAATTTGGGGGGGCTAACCCCCCCCAACCCCCTCCCGTGCCCATGTAGGGTCTAACCCCAAATTTTTTCCTTTGCCGACCCAAAAGGGGGGTCTAGACCATACATGGGCAAATTTTTTAAAATATATACTAAAAACGGCTTAAAAATCGTCTCCTGGTGATCCTGTGAACATACCTTTTACTTTTGTTTTTTTACCTAATTTCTACATAATTTTCTGTGATCTTAAAAATTCAGTCAGGGGGGTTCGGGGGGAACAATGCCCCCCGGAGGAGAAAATTTATAATTTGAGGCGCTAAAATACACTAGAAATTTTAATTCCAAATGATAGTAAGTACAAAATTTAAGGTTTTTTATAGCTATACTATACATTTATAACATGTGTTTAAAACGTTAAAAAAGGATAATAGTGTTTTATAGTAGTTTTATTAAACATGTATGCCTTAATTACTGAATGGGATAATCGATTTGAAATTGAAAAACAAAGATAAATTGCCAATTTAAACTGCCCGCGTAGCAGGGAAATTTAAACTGCCCGCGTAGCGGGGGAATTTAACGGTAATAAAAGGGAAAATAAGGTAATAAACACTCCGCGCGAAGCGCGGAAAAATTTTTTAGTCCTTTTATAACGCTTAAAAATTTTTCTTTGGGAGGCGAATTTGGGGGGGGGGTGTCCCCGACCATAGGTGAGCAGGGGGGGGGGTTGGGGGGGGGGTTATACCCCCCAAAATTTCGGATATTGCTGACACCCCCCCTAAATTTGGGGTACCCGGGGACACCCCCCCCCCAAATTCGCCGCCCGGAGAAAAATTTTTAAGTGTTATAAAACGACTAAAAAAAAATTTTGTTAAAAAAAGAGTTAATTGTTAATTGACAATTTATCTTAGTTTTTCGATTACAAATCGATTATCCCGTTTAGTAGTTAAGGTTTACAGTTTAATAAAACTACTATAAACACTATTATCCTTTAATTAACGTTTTAAACACATGTTTTAAATGTGTAGGTATAAGAAACCTTAAATTTTGTAGTAAGTATCATCTGGAATTAAAATTTCAAGTGTATTTTAGCGCCTTAAATTAAAAATTTTCTCCCCCGGGGAGCATACTGCCCCCCGGACCCCCCCTGACAAGGGGCTCCGCCCCTTGACCCCGCTGGGGGGCTATCGCCCCCCAGACCCCCATATCTGGGGGGCTGCCGCTCCCCAGACCCCCCTTCAGGGTTAGTAGGGCCCCAGACCGCCCCCCGAAATGAAATCCTAGGCACGCCACTGCAAAAGGGGGGTCTGTCCATAGGTGGGCAGGGGGGGGGTTATACCCCCCCAAAATTTCGGATTTTGCTGACACCCCCCTTAAATTTGGGGTAGTCGGGGACACCCCCCCCCAAATTCGCCTCCCAAAGAAAAATTTTTAAGTGTTATAAAAGGACTAAAAATTTTTTCTGCGCTTCGCGCGGAGTGTTTATTACCTTAT
The DNA here is from genome assembly GCA_030248175.1 of Microlaimidae sp. YZB2_3. NCBI lineage: Eukaryota > Metazoa > Nematoda > Chromadorea > Desmodorida > Microlaimidae > Microlaimidae sp. YZB2_3. The sequence goes on along the minus strand of JASAMX010029728.1, from coordinate 21,200 downwards.
TTTTCCGTTTATTACCTTTTATTACCTTTAAATTCCCCCGCTACGTGGGCAGTTTAAATTTCCCTGCTACGCGGGCAGTTTAAATTGGCAATTTATCTTAGTTTTTCAATTTCAAATCGATTATCTCATTCAGTAGTTAAGGCATACATGTTTAATAAAACTACTATAAAACACTACTATCTTTTTTTAACGTTTTAAACACATGTTATAAATGTATAGTATAGCTATAAAAAACCTTAAATTTTGTAATTACTATCATTTGGAATTAAAATTTCTAGTGTATTTTTGCGCCTCAAATTATAAATTTTCTCCTCCGGAGGGTATTGTTCCCCCCGAACCCCCTGACTGAATTTTTAAGATCACAGAAAATTATGTAGAAATTAGGTAAAAAAACAAAAGTAAAAGGTATGTTCACGCGATCACCAGGAGACGATTTTTAAGCCGTTTTTAGTATATATTTTAAAAAATTTTCGCCTCCGGCGGCTGGGGGGACACCCCCCAGACCCCCCGGCCGACGCTTCGCGTCGGCTGGCGCCGCTACGCGGCACAGGCGGCAGCGCTTCGCGCCGCTTTGACAACACTTTTTCTTCCCTCCCCCAGACTGACGCCCCCGAAATGAAATCCTGACTGCTCCACTGCACATTTTTATTAAAAAAATAAAATTTATAAGTTGCAATAAGATCTTATTTTAATTTTACACAGTTTTAAAGCATTTATAAGCTTGTTTTACGTTTTTTTACGCGTTTTAAGCTCATTTTAAGGCAGCGCGGAAATATTGGGTTTTTTGGGCACCCCCCCTCAAAATTTGGGTCTTACTGGACACCCCCCCCCTAAAATTTGACCCCCCCTCTATACCCCCCCCCAAAATCCGAGAGGCTGCCCACCTATGGGTCTGTCTATCCCAAAATTTTTTCCTTTGCCGACCTAAAAGAGGTGTCTAGACCCTCCTGGCTACGCCCATTTTTGTAATAATATTATTATTCTATTATTACGTAATTAGACAATAATATTATTATTCTATTATTACGTAATTATTAAAAAAAAACTATGATTTTTAATCTAATTATAAGAATATATAAACACATTATTAATAAAAGAATTAAAAAATACAATTTGTAAGTTGCAATAAGGTCTTATTTCAATTTTACACAGTTTTAAAGCATTTATAAGCTTGTTTTACGTTTTTTACGCGTTTTAAGCCCATTTTAAGGCAGCGCGGAAACATTGGGTACACCCCCCCTCAAAATTTGGGTCTTGCCGGACACCCCCCCTAAAATTTGACCCCCCCTATACCCCCCAAAATCCGAGAAGCTGCCCACCTATGTCCCCGACTGCCCCAAATTTAGGGGGGGGGTGTCAGCAAAATCCGAAATTTTGGGGGGTATAACCCCCCCAACCCCCCTGCCCACCTATGCCCGACGCCCGAAATTTGGGGGGGGGTGTCCCAAAATTTTTTCTGGGGGTAGCTCTGACTAGTTGTTCTGGTTATATATAAATAAATAATATATTGTCTACAATTATATGAGAGTTGAACGAAACCCAATCTCATCACATTAACCGGAGAACGGTGTTGATTTACTAGGTTTTTTTGACAGTAAGACAGGGTTAAAATCCTGTAGCTGGCCTACTTTAACAAAACAAAACAAGACAAATTCGTTTGATTATTAAATAAGCAGACCTGTGCACGGTCTGAAAATGCCCCCCCCCCGTTTTATTGAAGGATTTGCCCCCTCCCCGCCGCCAAAAATGAAAAAAAGTACCCTAGAATTATGGCGCCATTTTCGACCTATAATCACGCCATCATCGCGAATTTTTTGCAGTTTTTAGCCCATTTCCATGCATTTTAAGCCATTTTAGACCTATTTTTTAACCTTATTTTCGCTTTTTTGTCCCTTTTTAGCTTTTCCTTTTTTTCTCTTTTTTTCTTTTTTATGCTCCCCTGCTTTACCCCTCCCCCGTTTTATTGCCTCGCCGTTTCAAAAAAGTTGCCCCCCACGCCCCCCCGTTTTGGAATTGCCCTCCCCACTATAAAACCCCCCGGGGGCAGTGCACAGGTCTGAATAAGTATTAATTTTATATAAATAAATAATCTTTGGTATGTAATGTCCAAAATAAAGTAGTTCATGAATAATATAGGGCACTTGAAATTTTTTTTAATGTTTTGTGAAACTTTTTGTTTAGAATATTCAAGAAAACGAAGAATTTCAGATGATAGACGAAGAGACAAAAGAGAAATGCACAGAATTTCTCAAGATTCTCAACGAGCCGTGCGGTTTGCTGAAGCCTCCCGAAGTTTTTAACAGCGATGGAAATGTAGAAGTACTAAAAGCGCTCATTTCAGGAGGGATGGACTTCGAAACGTACGAAAAAACACGTAAGTTTTTACGTGTGTCAGTAAATCAAATTTTTGGCTACACAAGACAAGGTATTACTCGTACCAGTGCAGACCTGTGCACGGTCTGGAAACATAGATGTTTTTGGTCGGGTCCGCTAGGCAGGGGGGTCCACCCCCGGGTGGAAGGCCAAAATTTTTTAGGGGGGGGGTCCAGGGGGTCCGGACCCCCCAAGCTTGTTTGGGGGGGCGACCCCAGATGCGAGATTTCAAATTTAGGGGGGGGGGGGGTCAGGGGGGTCCAATTTTTCAGCAAAATTTTTTAAACTCAATAATTTAAGTGTTTTTAGGTCTAATATTGAATTTTATGTATTAAAACAGCCTATTTAGGCCTAAAAAGTGTATTTAAACACTGTTTTTAACTAAAGACCTGTATTTTGACAGCAAATAAAAAAAATATACTTCCAAATTGGTCGGGAGGGGGGGAGGGGGGTCCAGCCTTCCAGGGGGGGGGTAGGTCGGACCGCTCTCGAGCTTGGGGGGGGAGGGGGGGGCCCCCTGGATTTTTTCCAGGGGGGGGTCCAAAATTTTGGCTCTAGGGGGGGGTGCACCCCTCTGTGTCCCCCCTCCTATGTCTGGAAATGCCCCCCCGCTTTATTGGAGGATTTGCCCTTCCCTCGTTTTATTGTCTCCCCTCCCCCCGCCAAAAAATGAAAAAGTACCCTAAAATTATGACGCCATTTTTGACCTATGATGACGCCATCATCGTGAATTTTTTGCAGTTGTTAGCCTATTTCAATGTATTTTAAGCCATTTTAGACCTATTTTTACCTTGTTTTCGCTTTTTCGTCCCTTTTTTCCCTTTTCCCTTCTTTTTTCTTTTTTTTTCTTTCTCTTGCTTGCCCCCCGTTTTAGAATTGCCCCCCAATAAAACCCGGAGGGGGGCCAAGCACAGGTCTGTCAGTGTAAGTTAATATAACTAAGGGCAAGAATATAAACTTTCGTCTGTAGAAAATTTCCGTGTGTACACTAAATTTTTGCCCAAAAAATTTTTCTAGCAAAGGTGCACCGTGAACACGTACTACTTTTCTGTTGGATTACAATTTTCTGCCAGTTTTCCCGCACAGAAATTTTTAATTTAACACAATTCTAGTAAAAATAGCGATTTTCCTTGCTTTCAATTGTGCTTTTTTCGCTCTGCGATTATTTTCGCAACGAAAAAAAAAAGAAAAGTCGTGCGTGTGCTATTTTTTTAAGTAACATTTCGGTTAAATAAAAATTTAGTGTACAGTTGGGCATTCTCCTGTGTTACATTATGCTTGATAAGTGGCAAGACAGGGTGAAGACAACTTCAAAATGTTTACCCTAAAAATCAAGCAAAACTTTATCATGATAATTTTTTAATGGTGTTAAAGAATACTTTTTTAGTTCCTAAAGATTTTGCGCCAAATCGCAAAATTTTTTTATTCAAATTTTTTTCTAAAAAGTAAATTTTGGGGGTTATATTTATAGGTGGGCAGCCTCGGATTTTTTTTGGGGGTATACCCGACCCCCCAAATTTGGGGGTTTTCCATAAATTTTTTAGGGTATAACTCAAATACCCCATTTTTAGCGTTTTTAGTACTGGGACCACACATGAGCATAGGGGGGAGCGGGGAGGGAAAACATGGAGTCGACCAAACATGGAGTCGAGCGAGATGCTGCTCATGTGCTTTGGTTTACAATGTGGGTGTAGCCAAGGGGTCTGAAAGGTCTCAAAATTCTTTTTTTATGAAATCCAGGCTCTGCCAATGTGTGCTAATGTAATTTTTTACTAACAAAACCAGTTTTTACCGCTAAAAACATTAGCTAATACGTTATTAGGCCAAAAACAATGTATTATACAGCTTTATCTACGTTTATCCCTGCTTTTTTAACGTTTTCAAAGATTAAGGGGGGCTCCCCCCCTCAAATTTTTTTTTTTTGGGGGGGGGGGCGGAGCTTAATGTGACTTTGTTTGAAAACCGAATCCTTTTTGACCCCCCTCTGAATTTCAAACTGGTCTACCCCGGGGCGACCCCCCCTAAAAAACTAGGGGGTACGGACCCTCCTCCCTCCTGGACCCCCTCCTAGCTTTTAAAGGGCCATTTACCCGGGGTAGCCACCCCCTAGCTTGCCGGTCCATGCTCATGTATGACTGGGCCATATACCAAAATCTCGACTATAACCGACACCTCCCCTCCTAAAATTTGGGGGTAACCCAGACGCCCCCCCCTAAAATTTAGAGGGGGAATCCCAGTACTAAAAACGCTAAAAATGGGGTATTTGAGCTATACCCCAAAAAAATTATGGCACACCCCTCCAAATTTGGGGTATCGGGTATCTCCCCCAAAATCCGGGAGGCTGGCCTCCTGGATTTTTTTAAGGAGGTATACCCCCCCATAGGTCACCGACCTTCGCCGGCTCAGGGGGGGGGTCCACACCCCGGGGTGTGGAGGTTTTTGACCTCCAGGGGGGGGGTCACACCCCGGGGTGTTTTTTTTGAAAAAAAGCAGGGGGGGTGGACCCCCCCGGGAACCATTTTTTTGACCAAAATTGACAATTTTTTTGACGAAATTTGACCATTTTTTAACATTTTTTGGGAAATTCTAGTTGGGGGTGGGGGAAATTGGGCCTTAGGGGGGGGGGTCAGGGGTTGGTGGGTGGGGGGGGGGGGGGGGGGCAGGGGGGGGGGGGGGGGAGGGGGGGGGCGCGGGGGGGGAAGGTGGGGGGGGGGGGGGAGGGGAGGGGGACGCGCCCCCTTCGGTGACCTAGGGGGGGGGTGGGGGGGGGGTGTACCCCCCCAACCCTCCCTGCCCACCTATGGTTGTTCTCCAAATTTCTAAATGGATACTCTAAATGGTTAAATCATTTAAAAAGGTGTGAATAGTTTGCGCTCTAGGCGAAGAGTTTATTTTTTTATTTTATAATAATTTTTAAAGTTATATATCGAAAATTTTAGGTTTTAAATTGTAAAAAATAAAAATTCTGCGTGATAAAAATTAAAAAAAAATAAATAGACAATATAATTAACAAAAACATTGCTTACAATTTTTAAAGAGAATTTATATGCAAAAATATTTAAAAGTCAACCCTAAAGAACTCTAATATTTTTACGTCCGTCAATCCAAAAGAAGGTTTTAATCATTCTTAGGCAAGGTGGTCCCTGAGTAAGAGAGTTTAAAGCCGGATTTAAATGGGGGGGTTAAAATCCGAGAAGCGCATTTTACCCATATAGTTTTTTGATTTTGAAGGAAAAATTGGTAAAAAACGCTAATTTTAGGTCAAAAAGTCTTTTTTATTTATTTTTGAGCGTTTTTATTGCTTAAAAACTCATTTTGACCTCAAAACTTAGTTTTGGAGGCAGTTAAAAATCATTTTAAACATATTTTTTTCTTCATTTTTTCAAAATGGGGGGTAACCTTTTCCCACCACTTCTAAGTAGGGTGGGGGACGTTAAATCCCCCATCTCAGATATTTGGAGGGGGTTAACCCCATACATGGGCTAGTTGGTCCGGAGGGGGGGGGGGTTAAACCCCAAATTAGGGGGGGGGGTTAAAATCCGAGAAACGCAAAATACCCATATCGTTTTTTTTCTGGAGTGCATTTTACCCATATCGTTTTTCGATTTTGAAGGAAAAATAGGTTAAAAACACTAATTTTAGGTTAAAAAGCCCTTTTTATTGCATTTTTGAGCTTTTTATTGCTTAAAACATTCATTTTGACCTCAAAACTTAAGTTTGGAGGCAGTTAGAAGTCATTTTAAAGACATTTTTTTTCTTCATTTTTCCAAAATTGGGGGGGGGGGGGGTTACAGTTTTCTACCCCCCCACTTCTGAGTTGGGGGGGGTTAAACCCCCCTTCTCAGAATTTGGGGGGGGGGGTTAACCCCCCCCCCACCCCCACCCCCGTGCCCATGTATGGTTAACCCTCCATGCCCATGTATGGTTTCAATTAAATAGGCAAAGTGCAAGAAAATAAAAAAAACAGCCATAAAGAAGAACTTAATACAACTTTGTGATTTTAGATTGAAATTAAAAGTACCTAAGTTCATTATATATAACCATACATGAGCATAGGGCGGGGGGTAGGAGGGTGGGGTCCACTCTTCCTTCCCCCTAGCCTCGAAATTTCGGACCCCCCTAAAAAAAAATTAGGCCCCCCTCCCAAAATTTTTAAATTTTAACACCCTGCCCCCTTCTGGAATTCTAAATCGACCCCTTCCCCTCCCCCTTCCGATCCAAATTTTGGGTATGAATTTAGGTCAAAATTTACTGTCACAAACACAGTTTTGTAGTAAAAAACAGTGCTTTTGTACTCTTTTTATACATAAGGAGCCTGTTTTTGTATATAAAATTTTATATTAGTGGTAAAAAACTTAAATAAATGATTAATTGTTACTTTTTTGGAAACCGGACGACCCCCTCTGACCCCCTTTTGGATTTCAAACCAGTCTACCCCGAGTCGACCCCTTTTAAAAAGCTAGGGGGGTAGGAATTCACCCCTGGACCCCCTTCTACCTTTTAAAGGGCCATATACCTGGGATAGCCACCCTCCTAGCTTGCCTATCCATGCTCATGTATGTATATAACCATTATTATTTTAGTTAAACAATTTGATTGCTCCCATATTTGTGGCTTAGTTTGGACCCCTGATTACGTAGCTTACAGGTAAATTATTTTTTTTGTAGCGTCTATTAAAAAAATTCTATTTTCATAAGTAATGCTAAAACAAGGTTTTGAATTGTGTGTCAAAAAATCTCGATCGTGTTCCGGATATTTTTAATGCTAAAAGTGTTATTTTGGTGCTCATTGTTATTTGTGTTAAAGTGTTAAACTTTAGATGTCGAACGTGCGGTTTGACGCCGTGTATGTCGTTGTGCGTGGACTGTTTCACGGACGCTGACCATTCCGGACACGATTTCAACATGTTTCGAAGTCACGCCGGGGGCGCGTGCGATTGCGGTGACAAAAATGTCATGAAGGAAACTGGGTATGAACCAGACCTGTGCACTGTCTGGAAATGCTCCCCCCGTTTTATTGGAGGATTTGCCCCCCCCCCCCCGTTTTATTGCCCCCCCCGTCAAAAATAAAAAAGTACCCTAAAATTATGACGCCATTTTTGACCTATGATGACGCCATAATCGCAATTTTTTTTTGTTTTTAGCCTATTTCAATGTATTTAAAGCAATTTCAGACGTATTTTTACCTTATTTTCGCTTTTTTTTGTCCCTTTTTTCTCTTTTCCCTTCTTTTTTTCTCTTTTTTTCTCTTTTTCCCTCCTGCTTGCCTCCCTCCCGTTTTATTGCCCCCCCCCGTTTCAAAAAAGTTGCCCCCCCGTTTTGGAATTGCCCCCCCGTTTAAACCTCGGGGGTGGGGCAGTGCACAGGTCTGTATGAACAATTTGTTGTTCTCTACCATGACACAATAAGTCAGAATCGTCGTAAAATATTTATAACTGTGGCTCTTTATTTTAACACGAATAATTTATATAAACATTATTAGTACTAGTCACGTTAATTTTACAACGATTCTGACTCTTTGTGTTGTGGTAACGAGGAATAAGAAAAAAATTGGTTTGGGGGAAGTAAGATTCAAACATCCCGAAACCAACCGTTTTAGTTTTGCTCCCCGAAAGATGTACCGTACCTATTGTGTTTTTTTATTAACCAAGCATAAAAAGCAACAATTTTTTTGGAGACAAAAATCTTTCCAACGATTTGATTTCATAATCCATAAGTTACATCATGTCTAAGGCACAATATACCCGGGTCACTATCACACATGAGCATGGGGGGGTTAGGTAGGATGGGGTCCACTCCCCCCTAGCCTCGAAATTTAGGACCCCCTAGAAAAAGTCTAGGGCCCCCCTCCCCCCAAAATTTTTAAATTTGACCCTTTGAAATTCTAAATCGACCCCTTCTCCCCCGCCCCCTTTAGAGCCAAATTTTGGATATGAATTTAGGTCAAAATTTACTGTCAAAAACACGATTTTGTAGTAAAAAACAGTACTTTTGTACTCTTTTTATACATAAGTAGCCCGTGTCAGACATACTGCTCAAAATAATTATATCTTTATTTTTTTTTTTTTTGTTTTTTTTTTTTTTTTTTTTTTTTTTTTTTTTTTTTTTTTTTTTTTTTTTTTTTTTTTTTTTTTTTTTTTTTTTTTTTTTTTTTTTTTTTTTTTTTTCCTTTTTCCCCCCCTCTTTCTTTCTTCCCCCTCGCCCCCCCCCCCCCCCCGGTCGCCGCGGGGGGGGGGGGGGCGGTGCCGGTCTCTTTTTTCTCAGATTAATTTGCTAATTTCTCGAAATTCAATCCTTTTATAATAATTTCCTGAATTGAATACTTTGTAATACTATCTCATTTAACTCACTTCGTTTAGTAGTTAGCAATGATGATCCCTTCTGTCGTTTTGGTAAAAATGGTTTGTCCAGAATACAAATGTCCATGTTTTTTTTAAAAAAATTTAACCTTTTTACGCCACTTTCTGAGCTGTAAGCTTTCCTATGATATCTCATTTAGGTCAATCTTTTTTGTAGTTAAGGAGAAAGGTCCATCCCAACTTTTAAAAAATTCGTTGTCCAACATAATAATGTTTATGTTGATTTTTTCCAAAAAAAAATGATACGCTGGGTTTCAATTTACTAATATCTATTGGTAATAAATAGCAATGAAAATAGCAGCAATTAGCAATAAAAATAAATTTAACTTTTAAAATTTATGGGACCCCTCTGATGAAATTGTGTTGTCCAGATTAAAAATGTCCATGTTATTTTTTAAACATTTAACCCTTTTATGATATTCCCCAAATTGCAAACTTTGCAATGTTAACCTAATTTTTTGCAGTTGGGGATGGAAAGAAAGGTCTATCCTTCTTTTGATGAAAATGCGTTGTGCAGTATAAAGATGGTCATGTGCATCTTTCCAAAAAACATTAATATTCTGGCTTTTAATTGACTAATTTTTTAACCAATAAGTTTAAGCCAATTCAACGCAAAAAATTTTCAACTTCCAAATCCATAGGGCCCCCGTTTTTGTGCAAATGCGTTGTTTAGTCTAAGGATGTCCATAGATTTTTTTAATTTCGACACCTTTATGACATTCCCCAGACTGTAAGATTTGTAATGATATTTTGCTTAGCCCAATCCGTTTTGTGGTTGGGGAGCAAGGTCATTATTGAAAAAAACAATGTCCAGTAGAAAGATGGCCATGTTAATTTTTCCCAAAAAAAACATGATATTCTGGCTTTACATTGGCTAGTTACTCTTACCAATAAGTTTAAGCCAATTCCTGGACAAAAATTTTTTTAAGTTCCAAAATCCATAAGGTTTCCCTTTGTTGAAAACGCGTTGTCCAGTATAAAGATGTCCATGTAAATTGTAAAGTAAAAATATGTCCATGTAAATATAAGTAAACTACAAAAACAAAAAATCAAAAGAAAAAATCTTTGGCATAAGCGTAATATTGATGAAAAATCAAAATCAAAGTAAAAAAAATTTGCAAAGTATACAAAAATAAAGTTAGAGATTTTACAAAAATTTTAAATTCAGGGGGTTTTAACAGTTTTTATAAATTTGTGAATAGTAAAATTAAAACAAAACAAACTATACCACCAATTAAAAGAGACGATGGACTTTTGTAACTGAAGAGTTTGAAAAAGTTGAACTTTTTGGAAATTATTTTGCTTCTGTTTTCACTGCAGATGAAAATACTTTACCAAATTTTAATCCACCAAATATTGGGAAGTTGGACAACATGGCATTTAATTTACCACAAAAAAGGTATTTAAAGCCGCAAAAAAGCTCCCAAACAAATTGTCTCAAACACTTGACTATTTCCCAGCTTACTTTTTAAAACGCTTGGCTAAAGTTATTGCTGAACTTTTGGCAATAATCTTTCAGATGTCTTTTGATTTTGAAAAATTATCACTTGGAGAAGTCCATGCTAATGTATGGTCACTGTATCCGATGGTTTAGCGAATACAAATAAGTATAAACAGCGCTACCCTAATATATTGGCTATTTGGGTTTGTGTATACTGTGGCGTAATCTTCAAAGCCAAGTCATTAAAAAAATGTGGACTAGTAACAAATTGTCAAAACTTGGGTTTTTTTTACAAAATGTTTGTAAAAATTTTACAATACTTATTTTTCTCTAATTATTTAGGTTTTGTAAGCGGCATTCAACTAAGCGGGAAAATTCCACCACGTCGCCCCCAAGATGGTTAATTGTATCGTTGGAATTCATTTTTCCAAAAATAATTAGCCGCATTCTTTATCAGTTCCGGCTTCGATTTTCCGAAATTGTCGGCAGTGGTATGTTTTAAAAAAAAGTTAGAAATATTCTCTGGAGGTGGAGGGCGGAGCAAAAAAGAAGTTTGCATAAAATTTATATGCTATCCTGCGGCTATCAAAAAAAATGCTCGGCGTCAACTGCGCGGTGATCGAATGCTGGCGGTCAAATGCTCGGCGATCAGATTTCCGGACACCCACCCCAGGGGGCACGGGGGGTTAACCATAGGTGGGCAGCCTGAGCCTCCCGGATTTTTGTATACCCGGGGAGGGATATACCCGTCCACCTAAATTTGGGGGGGGGGTGTCCCAAAATTTTTTGTGAGTATACCTTAAATACCTCATTTTAGCGTTTTTAGTACTGAGCTGGAACCACCCAAATTTTAGAAGAGGTGTCGGCAGTAATCGGGATTTTTTTGGGTGGGGTATAACCATACATGGGCACGTTGGTCCGGAGTGGGGGGTTAAACCCCAAATTAGGGGGGGTTAAAATCCGGGAAACGCAAAATACCCATATCGTTTTTCGATTTTGAAGGGAAAATAGGTAAAAAACGCTAATTTTAGGTCAAAAAGCCCTTTTTATTGCATTTTTGAGCTTTTTATTGCTTAAAACATTCATTTTGACCTCAAAATTTAAGTTTGGAGGCAGTTAGAAGTCATTTTAAAGACATTTTTTTCTTCATTTTTTCAAAATTGAGGGGTTAACCTTTTCTCCCCCCCCCACTTCTGAGTGGGGGGGTTAAATTAAACCCCCCTTCTCAGAATTTGGTGGGGGAGGTTAACCCTCAACCCCCCCCGTGGCCATGTATGGATATAACCCCCTCCCTGCCCACCTATGGGGTCAACGCTCCCTAAAATCTGGGAAAGAAAGTTCAAACATTCCCTCATAAAAAAGTGGGGAGGGAAAAGGTTAACCCACTAATTCTGGACAAATAAAGCAAAAAATGTCTTTAAAATGATTTTTAACTGTATACTAAACTTTAGTTTTGAGGTCAAAATAAGTGTTTAGAGCAATAAAAAGCACAAAAATACTGTAAAAGGACTTTCTGTACTAAAATTAAGGTTTTTTATCAATTTTTCTTTCAAAATTGGAAAACTATATGGGTAAATTGTGTTTCTCGAATTTGAACGCCAAAATATCCTCTAAATGCCTAATATTGAATTTTACAATCTAAAACTGCCTATTTAGACCAAAAAAGTGTATAAAAACACTATTTTTTACTAAAAAATGTGGTTTTGACAGTAAATATTATACTTTTATTGTAAATGGACCAGGAGTAAGGAGGAGGGTCGGCTTCGCCAAGGGGGGGGGGGCTAAGACGGACGCGGACCGCTCTTAAACTCAGGAGGGAAGGGAGGGCCTGCTTTTTCTCGTGGTCCAAAATTATGCCTCTAGGGTCCGAAATTATAGTAGGGGGAGCGAAATTATGGCTGTATGGGGGTGGACCCCTCGGTATCCCAAAAAACATTTGTGGTTGGTTTACCCTTTATCCCGTCCAACAGAATAGATGAAATGGAAAAGGTGTTCGCACCTTAATTCGGAAAACTGAAAAGAAAATTTAAATGACATTTTTGTCTTCTAATATCACTTGTGAGATAAGTTTTAAAGTCTTGTTTAATGTTTTAACAATATAAAACCTAAATTTACAATTAAAGTGAACTTTACGATCTACAATAAAAAACGATATAAGTAAAATTTACTCCAGAATAAAAGCGATTAAATAAAAATGTGTTTTTAGATTTAAACCTCCCTCCCTGCACGACTTAAAATCCACTTGCCTTTGCCTATATGATCAAACGCGTTGAATTATTTTAGATGTAAATCTTCAGGCTTGGGACACTAGAAGTGTGGTAGGATTGCACAAAATTCTCGACTTTTTGCAAATGTTAACAGGAACAGGCGCAGTGGTGCATTCTGTATTTACTGACGCCTTGCTTAACAAAAAGATGTACAAAATTTTCTCTGACCAAACTAATCTCATAAAGAAATGGGAGAATAAAGGTAAGGTTTGGTTTTGGTGGCCTTAGTTTATCGTCCGGTTGTCATTTTTTGGTATGTAAAATATAAGAAAGGTGATGCTTCCACTTTAACCAAATTAAGTTAAGTTGCTGGACAGTGCTTACCCGCAGTGTGTGACGTGTATTTAAGTTTGCGCGCTTTTATAAAACTTTATCAAGTAAAACGACCGACTCTTGCCTCAATTGACTCTTTTGTTAGGCGCATAATATGATAACGTAACTTTTTTACCAGTTCATAATATTTTTATGAACTATAATAGTTTTGATTTTTAGATTTTTATATTTTTAGATTAGATTTTTACAAATATACAGTATTTTATAATGTTTAGAAAGTCTAGCTGAAGAAAATGAGGTCACAACACGATGTGTACATGCATACGGTAATTACAAAACAGCGGTGAAACAATTCAAAAGCATTTGTTCACGGAACGACAGAGAGGAATTAGGTAAAAACTGATAATTGTGCATACTTATGACCGTTTATCAGGTAACGTGGGTGGAGCCAAAAGTGCGCAGGGAAGATTATCATTATACTCCCGAAAATCTCGAAACTGCCGAACCCCCCCCCCCCCGCCTTCTTGTTTTTAAAATTTTAAGGGTATCCCCGGGAACTCCTATAATTCAGGGTTTTCTAGTACTAGAAACGCTAAAAGTGGAGTATTTTCCCCAAAAACCGGGAGGCTGCAAACCTATGACTAGAAAACTTAATTTTAAACATTCCAGCGAAAAATGACTTAGGATTATTTACCCTTATGTAAGCAAAAATAATACAGTATGCCAGACCTGTGCACGGTATGAAAATGCCCCCTCACGCTTTTTTGTAGATTTGCCCCCCCCCGTTTTATTGCCCCCCATTTAAATTCGGGGGGTAGAGCACAGGTCTGATATGCAGACCTGTGCGCTGCCCCCCCCTGAGGGTTTTATTGGAGTGCACCTTTTTGAAACGGAGGGGGGCAACAAAACGGGAGAGGGCAAGCAGAAGAAAACTCAGACTCAGATCCGCACATTTCAACCGCCTCAACTCGTTCAAATCCAGAATAAACAACTCTATTAAGAACGAATGCCCTGCAGAAGAAAACCTCATGACGTCAAACACCTTTTTTATGCCCTCAACAGCCAACGATGCTCAAATTAGAAGATCTATGGGAAACTTTTACTGTGTTAAATAGTAAGATCAGTATCAGGCGACATAAAAAATCCTTTAGACGAAGACCTCGGAATGAGTGAACACTGCATGCAGTGAACACTCTAGCGGTAAAGGTTGCCAACATCGTTGTTAATGTTGGACGAATAGTCTCATCTCAACCATGGGGGTGGAATTTTTTTGCCCTTTCTGGCTTGTCTTAGCGCCTGCCCTTTGCATAATCTGCATAGGGAAGACAAGTTTCAGGTAATGCAACAGCAACAAAAAAATCTATGGGAAAGACCAGTGGATGCGGTCAGGTTCCTGGAGGATATCGCCTAATTCGATGGCAATGAACAACAACAACAATAGCAGGGAAAAAAAAGAAAAAGAAGGAAAAAGAAAAAAAGGGACAAAAAAGGCAAAATTTAAATAAAAATAGGTCTAAAATGGCCTAAAAAGCATTGAAATAGGCTAAAAATTGCAAAAATTTAGCGATGATGGTATATTCGCGCAAAAATTACTAAATTGAATTATCTTTTTGTAATGACAAACCTCGCGTAAATTAAAATTGAGAGTATAAATTAAGGCGCCATTTAAATCGACTTTTTTGAAAATAAGCTATTCTGATCGACAACTTACGTGGGTGACACTTTTAAAACACGAGAGTTTCCCATTTTTCGGTTTATGTTTTAAAATTATGGTTTAAAGGTGTAAATATCCCCAGCTTTTGAGAAGCGCTCACCTCTACCCATAGGTGGGCAGCCTCCCGGAGTTTGGGGGGTTATACCCGACCCCCGAAATTCGGGGGGGGTGTCTAAAAATTTTTTTAGGGTATTACCTCAAATACCCCATTTTTTAGCGTTTTTAGTACTGGGACCCCCAAATTTAGGGGTACCCATACCCCAAAAACCCCCCTAAAATTTGAGGGGTCCCAGTACTAAAAACGCTAAATTGTGTTTGGGGTACGGGTACCCCCAAATTTGGGGGGAGGTGTCGGCTATAATAGGGATTTTTGGGGGTATAACCCCCTCCCAACCTTCCCCCTGCCCACCTATGCCTCTGCCCTCCTCTAGGTGGGCGGCCTCCCGGATTTTTCGGGGTATACCCAACCCTCTAAATTTAGGGGGGTTGTCCCAAAAAATTTTTGGGGTATATCTCAAATACCTCATTTTTATTGTTTTTAGTACTGGGACCCCCCAAATTTTAGGAGGGGTGTCGACTATAAACGGGATTTTGGGGCTACAACCCCCAACCACCTCCCCCCCTGACAAATTTTTTATGGTATACCTCAAATACTCCATTTTTAGTACTAGGACCTCCCAAATTTTAGGGGCGTGTCGGCTATAATCGGGATTTTTGGAAGGTATAACCCCCAACACGCCCTGCTCACCTATGCCTCTGCCTAAACTTTCCATGCCCAGCCTTTTAAAATTAGTGGTTTACGGAATAATAGTTTTAAAATTTGGGGTACCAGAGTACTAAAAATAGATTTTCGTTGAGCTTTACCCTAAAAATATTTTTTTTTAATTTTCTAAATATATCTGCTGTGCTGACTATAATATCCAAAAGTTCTGAAGGCTGCTCAACCATTAAAATAAACTTACAAATGATGAAAAATACCAGAAAAATAGTCCTTTTTACTACTATAATACTGGGTATAAGTTAATATCATTTTGCTTCGATTCTGTCTTATTTTAATTGTATCTAAAAACTAACTATGTATCTAAAAACTATCGAAAGTCGGTGTTTTTGTTCTTGCATTTTGATTAATTTACACCTTATAATTATTTTTTATTAATTAAATTATCAAGAAAAAATATCACTAGGAAGTTGTTTTAAAAATTCGACATGCTCTAATCATTTAAAATTTATAAAATTTAAAAGGCTGCGGTTTATTTAGAATGTTCAGTACTTTCGGAAAAACTGACGCATGACTCGTTGTTGGATGAAATGTGTTTTTGGATGGCTCGATACAACTGCCCTCAACCCGTTGTTAATTTTCTTCTTAGTCTTCTTCCCAATGATCAATTCAAAGTATTAATACTTACATTTTGTTGATGCGAGAAGATTTTAATCCTAAAGGTCACTCAGACCAGCCAGCTTTTAAATATAACGACTTGCATGCAATCCAGGAAGTTTCTTTTTGTTTAACAAAAAATCAGTTACTGTCACAAATTGAATTCTGACATGAAACAGCCCGCCCTTGTTCCCAAAAACTCATTTTCCTTTTCGGAAAAAGAATATTTATTTTCTCCAAAAAAATTATTTTCAATTTAAAAATCTTACGGATTTAGAGTTGTGAAACTCGATAATTCAAGGAGAAAGTTTATTACGCACGACCGGCAGGATCGGTCATATATCCCACACAGTTACATATTATTGACACATATTTATTCCCCCGTATCATGTGCCATCCCTGTAGTGGTAACCGTGGCCTTCCCTCCTTTTAAAGCTGCCATTTCCCAAGGTAATAATTACCTTGCAGCTTTGGGCTACTCTTAGCCCCGGCATATCCGGTACCCTACGCAGTTAAGTCCCATAACTGCCAGCCCCACGAGGTCAAAAGACCTCGTGCACATGATACAATCCTTTCCCTTATTCATTCCTCACCTACTCCTTTCCGTACAGTCTTCTCCCACTCCCCGACATTAGCTCTTAGCCCCATACGCGAGTGTTCTCCTTATTTTCCGCATAGAGAAACTTTTTACCCCAAAATAAAGTTTCCGCCGTGCCCACACTCGTTCCTCTTCACTTAAACGTCGCCAAAAAAGGCATTTTTAATATCGTTACCAAGGGTAACAAGAAAGAG
The DNA here is from genome assembly GCA_030248175.1 of Microlaimidae sp. YZB2_3. Classification (NCBI taxonomy): domain Eukaryota; kingdom Metazoa; phylum Nematoda; class Chromadorea; order Desmodorida; family Microlaimidae; species Microlaimidae sp. YZB2_3. The sequence goes on along the minus strand of JASAMX010029728.1, from coordinate 4,607 downwards.
AGAGCTCACATGTCGAGTATTTCATACAAATCCCGGGACAGGTAAAGCTATGTCCTCATTGGCTGTGAAATCTAATGCACACCTCTTGTGACAACACGAACGCCACGTAGCGTCCGTTTACCCAAGCAGCTTAATTCATTTGGAGCACCGCACAATTTTGTGCATAATAATAATTTCAAGCGTTCTTATTAAAACTTTACGGAATGTTAATATTTGGCCTGATGAGGTCTTTACGTCCGAAACACGTGTCGCCTATATAACTCCTATGAGTTAGTATTAACATTCTAGCTTTATGCGTCTTTTTTAGTTTTGCCTCCTATGAAGCAAATCTAAAATTTTCGCGATAAAGCCGTTGCAACATTAAATTATACACATTAACATATCAGTTAATAAACAGCTTAAGTGCTCCTAAAGGTATTTTATATACCTATTTTTACATACGTTTATGTACCTTCTTGATTTCATCTTAGTTACCAAATACTAAAGGCAGTGCGTCCCACCTACATCCTTAATATTTACATACTGCGTCTTTAAACCCCAGTGTCAATGGAAACCTACTATCATGCAAACCGCATTAACCCGCGTTTTAAGCCTAAAAAAGGCTAGTATGGGCACTCCATAAATGCTAAAATCCCACTCCAAAAAAGAATTAGCCTATATTGTGCTACATACGGAGAGGCTAGAAAGTGACTATGTCGATGGGAACATGGCACTAGCTCTTGGGCTATCTTCCACTAGTGTGGAAAACTACTATGGCACTTTCTCCGCCTTTCTTAGTGGGAAACAGCCCGCCCTTTTTCCCAAAAACTCTTTTTCCTTTTCGGAAAAAGAATATTTATTTTCTCCAAAAAAATTATTTTCAATTTAAAAATCTTACGGATTTAGAGTTGTGAAACTCGATAATTCAAGGAGAAAGTTTATTACGCACGACCGGCAGGATCGGTCATATATCCCACACAGTTACATATTATTGACACATATTTATTCCCCCGTATCATGTGCCATCCCTGTAGTGGTAACCGTGGCCTTCCCTCCTTTTAAAGCTGCCATTTCCCAAGGTACTAATTACCTTGCAGCTTTGGGCTACTCTTAGCCCCGGCATATCCGGTACCCTACGCAGTTAAGTCCCATAACTGCCAGCCCCACGAGGTCAAAAGACCTCGTGCACATGATACAATCCTTTCCCTTATTCATTCCTCACCTACTCCTTTCCGTACAGTCTTCTCCCACTCCCCGACATTAGCTCTTAGCCCCATACGCGAGTGTTCTCCTTATTTTCCGCATAGAGAAACTTTCTACCCCAAAATAAAGTTTCCGCCGTGCCCACACTCGTTCCCCTTCACTTAAACGTCGCCAAAAAAGGCATTTTTAATATCGTTACCAAGGGTAACAAGAAAGAGAGAGCTCACATGTCGAGTATTTCATACAAATCCCGGGACAGGTAAAGCTATGTCCTCATTGGCTGTGAAATCTAACGCACACCTCTTGTGACAACACGAACGCCACGTAGCGTCCGTTTACCCAAGCAGCTTAATTCATTTGGAGCACCGCACAATTTTGTGCATAATAATAATTTCAAGCGTTCTTATTAAAACTTTACGGAATGTTAATATTTGGCCTGATGAGGTCTTTACGTCCGAAACACGTGTCGCCTATATAACTCCTATGAGTTAGTATTAACATTCTAGCTTTATGCGTCTTTTTTAGTTTTGCCTCCTATGAAGCAAATCTAAAATTTTCGCGATAAAGCCGTTGCAACATTAAATTATACACATTAACATATCAGTTAATAAACAGCTTAAGTGCTCCTAAAGGTATTTTATATACCTATTTTTACATACGTTTATGTACCTTCTTGATTTCATCTTAGTTACCAAATACTAAAGGCAGTGCGTCCCACCTACATCCTTAATATTTACATACTGCGTCTTTAAACCCCAGTGTCAATGGAAACCTACTATCATGCAAACCGCATTAACCCGCGTTTTAAGCCTAAAAAAGGCTAGTATGGGCACTCCATAAATGCTAAAATCCCACTCCAAAAAAGAATTAGCCTATATTGTGCTACATACGGAGAGGCTAGAAAGTGACTATGTCGATGGGAACATGGCACTAGCTCTTGGGCTATCTTCCACTAGTGTGGAAAACTACTAGACTTTCTCCGCCTTTCTTAGTGCGAAACAGCCCGCCCTTTTTCCCAAAAACTCTTTTCCTTTTCCGGAAAAGAATATTTTATTTTCTCCAAAAAAATTATTTTCAATTTAAAAATCTTACGAATTTAGAGTCGTGAAACTCGATAATTCAAGGAGAAAGTTTATTACGCACGACCGGCAGGATCGGTCAAATATCCCACACAGTTACATATTATTGACACATATTTATTCCCCCGTATCATGTGCCATCCCTGTAGTGGTAACCGTGGCCTTCCCTCCTTTTAAAGCTGCCATTTCCCAAGGTACTAATTACCTTGCAGCTTTGGGCTACTCTTAGCCCCGGCATATCCGGTACCCTACGCAGTTAAGTCCCATAACTGCCAGCCCCACGAGGTCAAAAGACCTCGTGCACATGATACAATCCTTTCCCTTATTCATTCCTCACCTACTCCTTTCCGTACAGTCTTCTCCCACTCCCCGACATTAGCTCTTAGCCCCATACGCGAGTGTTCTCCTTATTTTCCGCATAGAGAAACTTTCTACCCCAAAATAAAGTTTCCGCCATGCACACACTCGTTCCCCTTCACTTAAACGTCGCCAAAAAAGGCATTTTTAATATCGTTACCAAGGGTAACAAGAAAGAGAGAGCTCACATGTCGAGTATTTCATACAAATCCCGGGACAGGTAAAGCTATGTCCTCATTGGCTGTGAAATCTAACGCACACCTCTTGTGACAACACGAACGCCACGTAGCGTCCGTTTACCCAAGCAGCTTAATTCATTTGGAGCACCGCACAATTTTGTGCATAATAATAATTTCAAGCGTTCTTATTAAAACTTTACGGAATGTTAATATTTGGCCTGATGAGGTCTTTACGTCCGAAACACGTGTCGCCTATATAACTCCTATGAGTTAGTATTAACATTCTAGCTTTATGCGTCTTTTTTAGTTTTGCCTCCTATGAAGCAAATCTAAAATTTTCGCGATAAAGCCGTTGCAACATTAAATTATACACATTAACATATCAGTTAATAAACAGCTTAAGTGCTCCTAAAGGTATTTTATATACCTATTTTTACATACGTTTATGTACCTTCTTGATTTCATCTTAGTTACCAAATACTAAAGGCAGTGCGTCCCACCTACATCCTTAATATTTACATACTGCGTCTTTAAACCCCAGTGTCAATGGAAACCTACTATCATGCAAACCGCATTAACCCGCGTTTTAAGCCTAAAAAAGGCTAGTATGGGCACTCCATAAATGCTAAAATCCCACTCCAAAAAAGAATCAGCCTATATTGTGCTACATACGGAGAGGCTAGAAAGTGACTATGTCGATGGGAACATGGCACTAGCTCTTGGGCTATCTTCCACTAGTGTGGAAAACTACTAATACATATCGCGCGCGGGAATTTAGGGCCTCTGCGCAGTCACCTCCCGTCCTTTCTCCCCCTTTCTTTGCGGAACAGCCCCCCCTTTTTCCCTTTTTCCCAAAAACTCTTTTCCTTTTCCGGAAAAGAATATTTTATTTTCTCCAAAAAAATTATTTTCAATTTAAAAATCTTACGAATTTAGAGTCGTGAAACTCGATAATTCAAGGAGAAAGTTTATTACGCACGACCGGCAGGATCGGTCAAATATCCCACACAGTTACATATTATTGACACATATTTATTCCCCCGTATCATGTGCCATCCCTGTAGTGGTAACCGTGGCCTTCCCTCCTTTTAAAGCTGCCATTTCCCAAGGTACTAATTACCTTGCAGCTTTGGGCTACTCTTAGCCCCGGCATATCCGGTACCCTACGCAGTTAAGTCCCATAACTGCCAGCCCCACGAGGTCAAAAGACCTCGTGCACATGATACAATCCTTTCCCTTATTCATTCCTCACCTACTCCTTTGCGTACAGTCTTCTCCCACTCCCCGACATTAGCTCTTAGCCCCATACGCGAGTGTTCTCCTTATTTTCCGCATAGAGAAACTTTCTACCCCAAAATAAAGTTTCCTCCATGCCCACACTCGTTCCCCTTCACTTAAACGTCGCCAAAAAAGGCAATTTTAATATCGTTACCAAGGGTAACAAGAAAGAGAGAGCTCACATGTCGAGTATTTCATACAAATCCCGGGACAGGTAAAGCTATGTCCTCATTGGCTGTGAAATCTAACACACACCTCTTGTGACAACACGAACGCCACGTAGCGTCCGTCTACCCAAGCAGCTTAATTCATTTGGAGCACCGCACAATTTTGTGCATAATAATAATTTCAAGCGTTCTTATTAACACTTTACAGAATGTTAATATTTGGCCTGATGAGGTCTTTACGTCCGAAACACGTGTCGCCTATATAACTCCTATGAGTTAGTATTAACATTCTAGCTTTATGCGTCTTTTTTAGTTTTGCCTCCTATGAAGCAAATCTAAAATTTACGCGATAAAGCCGTTGCAAC
>JASAMX010029721.1:0-15366 GCA_030248175.1 Microlaimidae sp. YZB2_3 | reverse complement strand
GATGTTGGTGGAGAGCGGTGGACCGGGTTTGACGTTCATACATAATTTTTATGTAGTTAATTGGTTGAAGTTTCATATTCCTGTTTAATAATTGTGTTGTAATCGTTTTTTGTTGAAACATCTAATTTTTTCAAATTTATTGCTGTTGAGAATTGTGTTCATTTTCTATCAGTTTTGTGTTTAATATTTTAATGGTTTGTCTGTTTCATTTCTTTTTATCATTGCTATAGTGTAGGTCATATATTTTATGTGTGTTAGGTTTTATTATTTTTATTACTATAGATTGTTTAATCAAAATAATTTTTCCGTTTAAAATTCTTACTTAAAAAAAGTTTTGTTTTTTTTAAGCTTTAAATAAATAAAATTTTTCGTTTCAATTATAATATAAAAAATTTTTTTCCGGTCAAAATCTAGTTTTATTCACTATAAACGTTTTCTTTTATACATTTTTCAATAATACTGTATCTTTAAGTCTACTTTTAAAAATTTTTATCCATCGTTTTTAACACATATTTTAAAATTAGTTCTTGTATTATTTTATTCCATATTTTATAAATATTTTAATTTTATATTATATATATTTTTAACTTTAAAAAATTTTATTTTAAAATTGTATGTTTATCAAGTTATATAAATTTTTCGCTTTGTCTTAATATTTTTAGTATTCTTATATTCCTTTATTTTATTCTATTTGCATCTATTCCGTAAGTATAATTATATATTGGATTTAAAAAATTTAATTTTGTTTTTTGTATTTTAGTTCGTCTGATATTAATTGTGTGATACAATAGAAACTTCGCGCAAAATCACGTACTTAATAAATATTTTCTCGACTGTGTTTCGTTTTATAATAAGATGTCGGTTTCCATCAAACCAATACTTTGCTTTTAGTGTTTCGTAAAATTTGGTGTTCCCTACTGTAATGTAAGTATATACAACTACTCAGTATATGTTGTACAGTTTTCTTGGAATGTTTCCTTGATATTTTTCTAACTAGTACACAATTTTCAATTAATTTTTATTCAGTTGTTAAAAACAGCCACTATAATAATCCTTATAAACAAATGAATTTACTTAACTATTAAACAGTTGATACAGATGCTTATCAAAATAATCTCGTTTTTTTTTAGCAAGCCCATGTTTCAAAAAGGTATTTGTAGAACTTCCCAGCTGACTAACCTGCGCGAGGATGATGACGGTCATAGGCCAGGATCTGGCGGCAGACTCGGTCTTTGCACCCCAGAGTAGCGCAGTGGAGTTGACAAGTGGTAGCTGTACCTGTTTTAGTTAGTAAATTCTTTGTTTATAAGGATTTATTATAGTGGCTGTTTTTAACCTGAATAAATTATTGAAAATTGTGTATTATATTGTAACATATAGCAAGGAAACATGAAAATGTACAACATATATGGAAGTCCGTGAATGACTAAATTGTTTTGAAACAGTGGGCTTGCTATAAAAATAAACGAGAATTATTTCGATATTGGACATCTATGTTTAACTGTTTAATAGTTAAAAGTAAATTTATTTGGTTTATAAGGATTTATTATAGTGGCTGTTTTTAACCTGAATACAAATTATTGAAATTGTGTATTATATTGTAACATATAGCAAGGAAACATGAAAACTGTAAACATATATAGTAATTGTATAGCACACATTTTGAAACAGTGGGCTTGCTATAAAAATAAACGAGAGTTATTTTGATATTGGACATCTATGTTCCTGTTTAATAGTTAAGTAATGTTTTTTGTTTATACATATAGTGACTGTTTTACTGATAATTTGATTGTGTTTTTTGTAGATTTTTTATAGCGTGAACTATTGAGATTTGTATATGTCTAGGAACTTTGAACTAAGCAGTATTTGGTTAGAATGGAAACCGACATATTTATTATAACATAGGGAAAGGGGAAGGAAAATCTAATATTAAAAAAACACAGTCGATAAAATATTTATTGAATACATTATTCTACGTGACGTTTCGATTGTATCGCACAATCATCATCAGACGAACTAAAATACAAACAAAATTAAATTTTTTAAATCCAATATATAATTATACTTACGGAATAAATGCAAATAGGATAAAATAAAGGAATATAAGAATACTAAAAATATTAAGACAAAGCGAAAGATCTATATAACTTGATAAACATACAATTTTCAAAATAAAATATTTTAAAGGTAAAAAATATATACAATATAAAATTAAAATATTTATAAAATATGGAATAAAGTAAAATAAAACAATACAAGAGCTAATTTTAAAATATGTGTTAAACCCGATGGATAAAAATTTTTAAAAGTAGGCTTAAAGATACAGTATTATTGAAAAATGTATAAAAGAAAACGTTTATAGTGAATAAAACTAGATTTTGACTGGAAAAAAAAATTTTTATATTATAATTGAAACGAAAAATTTTATTTATTTAAAGCTTAAAAAAAACTTTTTTTAAGTAAGAATTTTAAACGGAAAAATTATTTTGTATAAACAATCTATAGTAATAAAAATAATAAAACCTAACACACATAAAATATATGACCTACACTATAGCAATGATAAAAAGAAATGAAACAGACAAACCATTAAAATATTAAACACAAAACTGATAGAAAATGAACACAATTCTCAACAGCAATAAATTTGAAAAATTAGATGTTTCAACAAAAAACGATTACAACACAATTATTAAACAGGAACAATCCATCCGGAAAACTTCAAAACCGCTACTGAATCAACATAAAATTACGGATCAACAATTTAAAAATCTCGTTCCTACTGGCTCCCAGCCTGGACTGCTCTACGGATTACCAAAAGCTCATAAAAAAGATTGTCCACTCCGCCCAATTCTGTCTGCTATCAATACTCCTTCCTACAAACTAGCAAAATTTTTGGTTGAAATCCTTCGCCCTGTATCTGTTGGTCCTTATACTGTAAAAGATTCCTTTTGTTTTGCAAGTGAAATAGGATCACTGGATTCGTCCGGATTTTATATGGGTAGTTTGGATTTCGAATCATTATTTACAAATATACCCTTAGATGAAACGATTGAACTCATTATTGATCATGTTCACGCTTCTAATATGAGCATTCATGGCTTCTCAGTTTCAGATTTGAGAACTCTTTTACATTTAGCAACTAAGAATATGGTCTTCATTTTTAATGGTTCTTATTATCGACAATGTGACGGGGTCGCCATGGGGTCTCCGCTTGGACCGCTATTAGCTAACGCTTTTTTGGTTTTAAATGAACATCGTTGGTTGCAGGAATGCCCGCAAAATTTCGCACCTTTTATTTATCGGCGTTACGTGGATGACATTTTTCTTTTATTTCGTCATCAAAATCACCTTAATTCTTTTTTGGATTTTATGAATACACGTCATTCTTCAATTAAATTTACATCCGAATTCGAAATTGACTCCCGTTTTCCTTTTTTGGACGTTTTAATCACAAAATCGTCTGGGTGTTTTATCACTTCTGTTTATCGCAAACCAACTTTTAGTGGTGTTTATACTAATTTCGAAAGTTTTATTCCAAATTCGTTTAAATTAGGACTTGTTTCAACTTTATTATTTAGGGTTTTTTCTATTTGTAGTAATATGAATGAAATACATCTTGAAGTGGTTAGGTTAAAAGACATGCTTAAGAAAAATGGTTATCCAATGTCATTATGCGATTTAGTTATTAAAAAATTCTTTAACAAAATGTTTGGATCACCTCGTTTATCTAAAACAATATTTTCTGTACCTTCTTGTCCGGTCGTTTTAATTTTACCTTATTTAGGAGTATTGTCTTTACAAATTCGTACTAAGGTTAGGCATTTATTAAAATCTCTTCCTCAGGTAGATTGTAAAATAGTCTTTTGCTCTAAAAATCGTGTCGGTCAGTTTTTTCGGATAAAAGATAAAATTCCCAAACGTCTGATCTCTGGTGTGGTTTATAATTTTAAGTGCGGTAACTGCAATGGTACCAGCTACACGGGTAAAACCTTCCGTCATCTACATACCAGAGTGTCGGAACATTTGGGAATTTCAGCTCTTACCGGAAACCCTACTGTACACCGAGAATCGGCTATTTTAGATCATGTTCTTAATTGTGGCTACAAGGCTAGTATTGATGATTTTTCTGTTGTTTGTAGAGGTAACAGTGATTTTGAGCTTTTAATTAAAGAAAGTATTGTTATTGAGCAGAATAAACCCTCCCTTAACAAAAATATTTCATCTTTTCCTTTAAAACTTTTTTAAATATATTTGTTTTTACTTCTTACTTAATTCCTCTTGTTTTACAACAATTCTTCTTTTTCCCAGTTACCTTTTTATACGCGCGCGCAATTTTACAGTACTTCTTTGTCTTACCAACCTGCTTTTCTTTTCGGCGTTTTTTCAAATTTTACCTCCTTTTTTCTGTTCAAATTATAAAATGTGTCTTATTAATTAGTTGCTACGATAATTTATCAGTTTTGTGTTTAATATTTTAATGGTTTGTTTGTTTCATTTCTTTTTATCATTGCTATACTGTAGGTCATATATTTTACGTGTGTTAGACTTTATTATTTTTATTACTATAGATTGTTTATACAAAATAATTTTTCCGTTTAAAATTCTTACTTAAAAAAAGTTTTGTTTTTTTAAGCTTTAAATAAATAAAATTTTTCGTTTCAATTATAATATAAAAAATTTTTTTCCGGTCAAAATCTAGTTTTATTCACTATAAACGTTTTCTTTTATACATTTTTCAATAATACTGTATCTTTAAGTCTACTTCTAAAAATTTTTATCCATCGGGTTTAACACATATTTTAAAATTAGTTCTTGTATTATTTTATTCCATATTTTATAAATATTTTAATTTTATATTATATATATTTTTTAACTTTAAAAAATTTTATTTTGAAAATTGTATGTTTGTCAAGTTATATAGATCTTTCGCTTTGTCTTAATATTTTTAGTATTCTTATATTCCTTTATTTTATCCTATTTGCATTTATTCCGTAAGTATAATTATATATTGGATTTAAAAAATTTAATTTTGTTTGTATTTTAGTTCGTCTGATGATGATTGTGCGATACAATCGAAACGTCACGTAGAATAATGTATTCAATAAATATTTTATCGACTGTGTTTCTTTTTATAATAAGAAAGCAAAGTAGTACTAAACATAAAAAAGTTGTATAGTTTACAAACTAATATGAATATGGTGCGGTTAATAAACAAAAATTAAGTAACGTAATAAAGTAATAATACTAAGAATATAGACATAGGTATATAATTGTAAAGTTATATTGAAATTAAAGAGTCAAAACAAATTTAGAGCTAATCATTAAGCATCTGTATGTCTGTAAGTTCAAAGTATTAAATATAATGAAACAAAAATTTGATGAATGATTTAGCACATAACTCATGTTGTAACGTGGTACCTATGTTGAACGTCATCAGTAATCAGATATTTTTGGGACTAAGGAACTAGTCCTTCCAAAAAGTTAAGCGTTCGCTTTAGTTAGCGTTAGTTCTGGTTAGCCTGCAAAAAGCTTCAGTTGTCGGAACAAGAAGTGAAGGATTCACTAGATATATCAAGGTAATAAATCCTTGAAACGTTAGTAGCAGAGGTTTGAAAATTAAGGACTGACGACCAGTTACTTTAATTATTTTAAAGACACATCCATGGTGGGAGAAAGAACATGTACCTATTCCTGGTATCAAATAACTCACCCGTGATGAGATAATAAGCCATTGAAACATGAATATTACCTGTTTGAAAAAGATGTGGAACTACCAAAATTAGCTCCTTTCAAAAATGCCTTCAAAACCGTATTGGTGTTTATGAGATTGGTTAGAATTTTGCTTAGAATTATTAATTGTTATTGCGTAACATTAAGATGACGGTTTATAGAAATGAAATTGAGATTGAAATTAATTATTAAAGATTATAATTGTAAAAGGAAGTGAATACCCATATAATATCATAATGATTGGCATTAGCAGTAACTTGTTAAACAGATGAAACGTAAAAATGTGTGGTTATAAAAGGACGAATTTATATGGATTGGGTTTTAAAAAATAAAGGACTGGATAACCAGTCCTCGCAAAATTAGTCTTGTATTCCAAAACCATTTGACAGTTTACTTTGGCATCCACTGGTGACAATAAGAAATTATGTTGTTAATTTTCTTAAGAAATCAGGAAACATTATGACAATGGGTGGGTTGGAAAAGAAGGGAACTAAAGAATTAGCTTCGTTTAAAATTTTAAGATACCAAACTGTTTAACTGAACAATTAAATACCCCTCTGTTCTTCTCAGTAGAGGATATTTAAAATCACATAATGATCTGACAAAAAATGAAGATGACGGGTTTTGAAAATAGTGGAACTAAAATACAGTTCCGCTTTAAAACTTCAGTAAAATCCACAAAAACCAGAGCAGATTATTTTGTGCTCTTTGATCTCTCTCTTGTCTTTGTTGTTTGCGGCGTTGGGTGGTATTTTCAAAACATATCTTCTTCTGAGAAATCATCATTTTCTCTTCTGTCAACGTTGGAAAGTTCATGATCTAGTATGGCATCGCCGTTTAACCGTTGTCTCCCTTGGTGGAGAAAACCTGCCCTGGTTGCAGGGCGGGTATCACCTCCACTGGAAGCGTCAAGTTGGGACAGCCCTTCCCTGTGCTTTTCCTGCCCATGACTTACCTGCTCGGCAATTTGCGCATTTGTGTTTTCAGACTGATTTTAAGGTTGCCCTATATGTTGGCGACGATCACTGGGCTGTCGAGATTCAGCCATAATAATCATAATAATAATTTTTAATAATAATACGTAGGAAGCGGGGTAACCGTATAGAGTGAGGTTTTGCGCACTTCCTGTTGAAGGGGGGAGGGGTTGGGGAGATTACCTATGGGCTTTGTTTAACTCTATTTTGCCAACACTTATTATACAGTAATCCTACAGCAAAGCCTCCTTATTTGTTATGCCAACGTTTAAAATAAAATATGGAGCTTTATTTTCTGTACTTTAGACGCTCAACTGACTAGTGATAGCTGGCGGTGGCCACTGAGAATGGGGCACGTGATCACAATCAAAGGATAGTGATACAGGCCCCATTATCAGCTCCAGTTTGTAGCACCAAAGTTGGTGTTATGCGCGTCTACAATAGGTCAGTCGAACGCCCTGTGAAGAGAACAAGACTTTCACGGCTGAACTAAATGAATAAAAATTCACTTACGTTTCTTTGAGAAAACAGGGGTGAACGAGCTTGAGGGGAAATTCCTAACTGTCTTTTAGTTATGGACGGATCGGCCGCAAAGGCAAAACGGCTGGAGCAGGTTGGGATTTATAAAAGATGAATAGCTAGAATTATGCATGTTTGGTTATATAATTATGACACTATTTTAGTAAAGATTGTTATTTATTACGGTTGCAAGTTTTACAAATTTTTATAAACGATTACGCTTATTATACAAAATTTAATAAGAACAATTTTTAGACAAACTTTTTTTATTTTTACGTAAATGGTAATGCATATAAAGCAAAGCAAGCGGTGACCGTGGCAATTGATTCAAAAAGGAAGATCAAAAAGGTGACAAGGAACTTTGGAGGTTCTCTTGTCATGTGCTAATTTTTAAGAAAAGAAAGACTCGGTTTCACCCACCAATTACGCAAGGAGCAGCTCTACTTACGTGATTCAAGACCAAAAATACAGGGTCCGGTCCGGCGTCAGGGATGCGCAGTTGACTTGTACAATTACCCACTAAAGTCGTTGTTGAATAATGAAATTGCCAAATACACCAAACACTGGCCTTTTCTGGCCGAAGGTCGACAAAACAAAATTTAAACAATTAATTAAAAGATAAATCTTTTCGCCAAGCTTATAAAACCTTGAATCCAACCGTTTAGGGCATGGTCAGGCTTAGGTTACACGACGACTCTTTTAAGGCTTAAGCCTTTACAACTTTTATTTAAAAACGACCCTTGGTTTTACCACGCGAACGCAATGCAGAGTCGACCGCCGGTGCAAAAAATTTACCAACCTACTAACCAGTCCATTAAGTGCATGTTCAATTAGTCACATGCACGCTATGTGGGAACACACAGCTTGGTATGTACGCCTGCCCATAACTTACAGCTGGATTTAAACGGCAAAATTTTTAACGTGTAAGGGTGCAGTAGGGCCAGTGTTACAACGTGTGAGCACCCATATAGGAGAGACCCTTTATTTGAAACCTGCGCTACCGGATACCGCTAAGATTTTTATTTGCCTATTGTTAGCTAACTACTAAAAATTTGCATATAGAATTTTAAGGGATTATGTTTTAAAAAGTGGTTAAAAAGATGGTAAAGTTTTAGCCAATTTAGAAATCTTTTTATGTTTGCATTTTACTATAGCCTTTTAAAAAAACATATGCTAACGGTGGGTGAATAAATTTTGGTGCGCATATTACACCACAAATGAATAAAGAAGTCGAACGCTTTAGCAAAGTCAATCTCATTTCAATATACAGCGTCTACTCAATTTTTAGCATTCAAAGCAGTTAACTAATCAAAAACCGTTAATGCTTACTGAAGACCGACGGATTTTTGAGACATAATCGACCAAAGTCACAAGGAATAATTTGCATACAACAAGATTAAATTTGCAATACAACCTTTGGAATTTTGAGCTCAGTTTTGTCATAGTACACTTGCTGTGTGGACGATAATTTTTTTTTAGTTAAAACTACTGAATTCAAATTCCAAAGGATGTAGTGGAAATTTAACCGTGTTGTATGCAAACTAATCCTTATGTGACTTTGGTCGATTGCGTCCTGTTGTTCTTTTGTATTTAAAGTTTGTTTGCAAAAAAATTAATAATTTGTTTGTCATCGTTGGCTCACCTTCAAAAGAGTACCGGTGTCGTAGAATAGATCTTCCCCCATTACAGATCTTCCCCCCGGAAGATTTATTCTGGTTCACGCCAGAACAGATCTTCCCCCCTTAGAATATTTATTCCCCCCTGTGTTAAAGCATACAGCAAAAATTTGCATAAAATTCTTAACAGAGAGGGGATTATTCTGGTGTTCACTCTAGAATAAATCTTCCCCCTTGTTATAAATCATGTAACAAATATTTGAATATTAAAAACAACATCCTTTTTTTGTTTTTTTCGTCATTTCGTTTTTTTTCTTCTTTTAATAAAAAAATTCATAAAAAATACTCGAGGTTTCAGATCAAAGAATTGGTAATAAACACAAAAAAATAAATTTTATTCTAATCAAACATTTGAGATGTCCGAAATATTTTTAAAAAAACTTGCTGTTTTTAAATTAACACCTTTTGAATGTTTTACTTAAAATTAGGATTTCGATCCTATAAAGCTAAAATGTGAACCCTAAGCAAACCTAAGCAGAAAACTTAAATTCAAAATATTAACCGTTTAAAATATTAAGCAACATGTTATGAAAGGGGGGTGGGGGATTTTCAAATTCCAAATATAACGCCCATAAAGACAAAAAAACTTTTTTCGGACTAAGCTAAACCTAAAAATCAACCTAAACAACCAAAAAATAATAACTTTAAAGGAGCACTGTAAATTTAACCTTCCTCTCCTTTAAATGTTGTAGCCTTGTAAATTAAAAATGGGCCTTGTAAGTGGAGCACGCTGTCAAATACCAAAGTTGAGTTAGGTAGGTTTGGTATTAAAGGAGCAGTCCGGTTTGGGCGTTATAGGAATTTGATTTGTGACAGTGCCCCTTTAAACCTGTTTAATGTTGAATTAACTGCTGAACATGAAGAAGATTTTTTTTGTTTTCGTATTGACTTTTAAATAAAAAAAACTAAAAACTTATGGATACTCATAATCTAATTTTTATTTCTGCTTATTTCTGTTTTTGTCTGTATATTATGTTTTATAAGAAGCAAAAACTGAAAGGTAAATAATGAATCAAATACTGATCGAAAACAAATTAAACTGGTTTCATTTTTTCATGTCTTTTTTTATTATACTTTGTCTTAAAAATTGATAAACTTAAAAAAAGCCTTTTCACGATATTAATTTACTTAAAAAAATATTCAGTTTATTTAATTATGGCATATTTTTTTACATACTCAAACAAACAAACTAATGCAAACGTATTTTTTATCTCCGAAAACCCACTAAATAATACTTAATTATTAATGTCAATACTCAAATGTTTTTTGAATTAACAACAATTAAAGCTAAAGTTGATTTATATAAAAATACAAAAAACAAACTATTTTTTTTCTAAATGTAACATTTTAACCTTCTGTGTAAAAAATTATGTTTTTAAAATTGCCCTAACAAATTCTCGCGTATCATTTTTGAAATTTATGCAAATTTTTGAGGGGGAAAAATTTATTCTGGTGTTTGAACCAGAATAGATCTTCCGGGGGGAATAACTATTCTGAGGGGGGAAGATCTATTCTGGCGTAAATCAGAATAAATCTTCCGGGGGAAGATCTATTCTAGAGCGCACCAGAATAAATCTTCCGGGGGGAAGATCTATTCTAGAGCGCACTAGAATAAATCTTCCAGGGGGAAGAAAAATAGGGGGGAAGATCTATTCTGCGACACCGGCACAAAAGAGTCCTGAAAAAAATCGCAGCTGGCACAAAAGAGTCCTGGCACAAAAGAGTCCCGGCACAAAAGAGTCCTGGAGAAAATGCGTTCATGCGCCCAAGCGCTGCGAGCGCTGAGGTCGGCACAAAAGAGTCCTGGCATAAAATCATTTTTTCACAGCTCTCATACTATGTTCACAGCTGTCTTCCAGCTTATGACGTATTTCAACACGTCGTTACTCTGACACAATAAGTCAAAAGCGTCGTAAAATAATCGTAACTGTGACTTTTTTTAATCTTAACACACAAATAATCCAAAAAAAATAAGTCAGAGTCACGTTGATTTTACTGATTGTATCTCTTTGTCAAAGTAACGACGAACAGTGAATGTTAAGATTTTTAGCTAAAAATTCTTTTTTTAAAGTTGCTAGTTTTTTTTTGGGGAAAATAAGTGTTTCTTCCAATAATTACAGTTTTTAATCCTTCCATTAGCGGGATGGAGAAAAGTTACCCAGATTATTTAATGTGGTTTTTTGTAGGAAAAGATCGTTTCTATGTATTGTCTCGTATGTAATAACGTTTGCGTTAGACTTCAAAAGAATTTCAAAAGTTTCTGTAAATTTAAAAATTCTTATTTGAAAGACCGTTAATATTTTTACGACAACTTAAAACCTGGGGGCATTTTCATAAAACTATACGCTTAATTCATTATGTTTAACCAAATAGTTTGGAAAAATCAACCAAATATTTAGTTAAAAAACACAGAATAATTAAATTAAAAAAATACTAAATAGTTGGTAAAAAAATACAGAACCTGTATTGATCGGTGGTATATATAACAATATTTGGTTGTTTTTTACTCGTTATTTGATTAAAAATCACCAAATGGGCGAAGAGAGTGTCTTTTTGTGTCTTTTTGTTTTTTTAAATGTGTACATATGTAGTTGTGCGCAATGGCGTTGTGCGCAAAAAGTCCCAGTGGTCTGGTCATCTTGTCGTCTGACATCTGTGGTCGTCCTTACAATTACGATTAAAACACTTGTTTGATGAATATTGTAATATTTTAACAATGAACAAAAAATTTATTCCAACTAAAATCATTATTTAGACATGATTTTGTTTGACATACACTCAATTATGGCAAAAACAATAATTCGACATTATATGATTTATACCCAAATACAACAATGATTTTTTTCTTATTTTTCAAACGCTTTAAAAAGCTTTAAGCGTTTTATTAACTAAATAATAAAAATACTTTAAAACATTATTTTTTTACCCTCGAAATTTCTCACACAACCTTTTAAGAAGTTAATTTAAAAAAACAAATAAAAAACTGGAGGACAGAAACATTGTATGTTAGCTGTGAAAAATTGATTTTATGCGAGGACTCTTTTGTGCCGACCTCAGCGCTCGCAGCGTTTGGGCACATGAACGCATTTTTTCCAGGACTCTTTTGTGCCGGGACTCTTTTGTACCAGGACTCTTTTGTGCCAGCTGCAATTTTTTTCAGGACTCTTTTGTGCCGGGACTCTTTTGTGCCGGGACTCTTTTGTGCCGGACCCGTCATCGTTAATACCAATTTCCATTATATATTTCTGTACGCAGAAGTAAAAGATATACGCGGGAATTTTTTCTCATGCAGGCTAAACTGTTTTTCTAAAAAATAGGACCTATAAAAGCATCATTACAGATTTTTGGTAATTTACCTAATTTCAAAATTAAGGCACCAGCGTACATGCCATTTTATAAGCGATATGCTTTAGATAATAAGCTTAAGTTGTTTTTGTACTCATGTTTTTGTGCTCACGGAAAATAAAACATTATAATCTCTTATGGGCAAATTAAATTTAGCTTAAATCGTCGATTTGTAGTATTGAATCCATTATTTAAAATAAAACTATTTAAAAGTTTTACTAAAAATAGTTTAATATTAAAAACGGTTTAACGGCTGCGCTTCAGAGTTCCGATGCTTCAGAGCTTAACATCCTTAATCAGAATTAAATATGTTTTTTTTGTAAAGAGCCAAAAATTGCGTAACTTTGTTAGAAATAACTTTTTTTTTCATTTTTTTATGTTACCGAATTTATTGATACAAATAGCAAAATTAAAAAAAAGCAAAATCAAGTTTATTGATAGCTGAAAAAACTTTCCGCTGACAATTAATACGTCTGCAAATCTTGTAACCCCAGCGACAAGAGCACATGTCTTTGTGCTTTTGGTTAATATTTTTCCGCGATCACTTCAGTACTAATTAGAATCAAGAATAAAACAGTAAATCCAATAATACATAAAAATTGACTAAGTTTTATTTATTCTTGGTAAAACATATTTGTCTTCTATGTTTTTGCAATTGCTTTAAAATATCAACGCTATGCGTGGAATTACCGCGGAGCGAAAAGCTTTACTGTGGCGATTTTATTTTAATTATTTTATTATAATTTTATTATAATTATAATTAAAATTAATTTATCGTTGATATTGTTTAAGTTTTTCAACTGTAAAATTTTAAGTTTATTGGACATAAAGGAAGTAATTAAGTATTATAAGAATAATCTTTAGATTTTTGAATATGTGATGGTGTACGAATGTTGGGAAAAGTTTCCAAAATTAAAAACCGGAAAATACTTTGTTTACGTTAATATTATTATGCTACAGAAAATTCAATGTGTTGTAAAAGTGAACTGCATTTTTAAAACAAATTAAACTGGGTTTTTAATTAAGTATACATATAAGCCAGACTGTTTTTGTGCATTAACATTGTCCCATTTATAGATTTTTTGGTTTTCTTACTAATACAAAATTTAAGTTTAAAATTTAAATGTGAAAAACGACAAATCAAATAAATGCGTTTAATATAAGCATGTTAACAACCAACGAACGACAAGATCTGATAATATTAAAAACATTTAATATAACAAAAAATGTGCAACTCCAATATAAAAAATTAAGTCCATTATAATGGAATCTTATTAAAATAGATAATTCAAATTACACCCTTATTATAATGGCATATTCGCTATTTTAATTCTTACGAATTTTAATGCCATTAAAATGGCAAAACTTAATTTCAAATCAAATATAAAAAAACAATGCCAACAGCACAAGTGTAATACTGTCTAGCTGTTTTAAAAATTGGTGAATGAGCTATTAAGCCATTTGAAAAAAATCTCTTGGTTTCGTCTTAAATTTAAAACTTATCAAAATTACAGTTTTTTTAAATAAACAAAATTTTTTCAGATTTGTTAATATTTTGTTTATGTTAACTTTTTAGCTAAAATGGAAGTGGTTTATTCATGAAATATTTCTTCAATTTATTCATTTCAAACTCAAGATAAAATTGAGTTATGTATGTCATTCTTCCATTAAAATTCGCGTAAATTACAATGACAACTATGCCATTTTTTTAAGTTTAATAAATCAAATTGTTTCTTTTTCAACTTTATTGGGGCCAAAAAATTTTCCTTACAAAACGTTTTTATTTATTTTTAACATTATCATATGACGAGTAAAAATCAAAATTTCGCAGCAAATAAAATCTAAATAAATCTTGTTCTTCACAGAGTTTTGTTTTTTTTAATCTGCATTTAAACTGCAGGAAGTTTTTTCAGAAATTTTTTCCCGTTGTGTATCTAAATAAACAAAAGTTACAATAATATAATCCTTAGTATTAAAAAAATATATTAACAACAATATTATATGAAACAAGTTAAAATACCCAAAAATGTGACCAAACGTGTTTCTTTAACTGTGGTTTCTGAGTTTATAAAACGTGTTTTTGGTGCTTAACACGAGCAATATCATGGAATACAACCGGTAATTTTGTAAACAAATAATCAGAAGTGTTTTTTAAGATAGTAGGAAGGTAAAAAACCTTCCATTTGAACAGCAATTTTTCAGTGTTAAAGATCCTGACAGTATTATAAAGCTATAGAATCCCTTTCATCCAATGAGCGCTTTGAAAAAAATTGATTAAAATGTCCATCTCCAAAGAATGTATAAAAATTTTTAATTTTTAGCTCCTTCCACTTCCTCCAGAAAACAAAACATATAGCTGAAAATCACGAACAGTACCCACGGTTTGAGGACCCTTACGTGAAGTTCTTACGTGAGCCTCATAATGATTTTTTAATATAAACAAATTTCCTAAAAATGTCAGTTAAAATTAATAATTTGCGACCATATTTTTAAAGTGAGAATTAATGTGAAAGGAGATAAAAGGTGACGTGGTTATTCGGTTTTATGTGTATTGGAAACGATTTTTGTCTTCACGTTCATTGGTTAAAAATTTTCGTTTTATTCTATAGTGTCCTAGTTTTGTTAAAATCTTAACACAAAATGTGTATTCAAATGGGAGATTTTTGCTAAACGTGGTATCTTTCATAACCAGGGGCGTAGCCAGGGGAGGTTATGGGGGTTGTAACCCTCCCCTTTTGGGCTGGCTGAGGTAACAATTTGGGGTCCTAAGAGAAGAAATTTTAAAAATTTTTCTCGCGCTTTGCTCCGCTCAGCGCTCGACACTTATATACCTTTTTACAACTTTTAAGTGGTTTTTAATTAATTTCAAAAACAATTTTTGAAAATTTTTTCGTGCTGTCGCACGATTTTGAATGTTATGCTATTTTAAACCTAAAATTTTTCAAGTTTAACTTAAAAAAAAATAATGCAAATAACAGCAA
Organism: Microlaimidae sp. YZB2_3; assembly: GCA_030248175.1. Taxonomy (NCBI): domain Eukaryota; kingdom Metazoa; phylum Nematoda; class Chromadorea; order Desmodorida; family Microlaimidae; species Microlaimidae sp. YZB2_3. The sequence continues at coordinate 138 of JASAMX010029721.1, read as the reverse complement.
AAAGAAATTTTTTACCCTTTTTAATGTTTTTACGGTATTTTGAAAATTTGGAGTACAACCCCCTACAAACCCCCCCCCCTTTCGAAAAATTTGTATGGAGTACAATTCCCTCCTTTCCGAAATTCTGACTACGCCCTG
>JASAMX010029720.1:0-10613 GCA_030248175.1 Microlaimidae sp. YZB2_3 | reverse complement strand
TTCTGAGGGGGGAAGATCTGTTCTGGCGTGAACCAGAATAAATCTTCCGGGGGGGAAGATCTGTAATGGGGGAAGATCTATTCTACGACACCGGCTATACTCACATGTTATATGAAAAGATGAGCGGTTTAACTACGATGTATTTATACTCGCCCGTAGTTATGAATCATCACTTCAGGATCAGGAAGGGACGTTCTAAGTCACACTAGGCTAACTAACTCGAATTCGCCCAGGGGCCTATTTCATGAAGATTTTTGTAATTGTAAATTAATAAACGCATTTAATTTCTTTTTATTTTATTAATTAAAAGATACTTACGTAACTGTGGAATTTACAGACATGTGTTTTTTTAAATTCTAAAAGCAATTTTATTAATATACTTTAAAATTAAAAAAACTAGCCTTGAAAAATGCTCTAAGAATAGAGCAGGAAAAAGGGGCGATTTTTCCCCGGGCGTATGTTTAGACAGAAAAGATGTGGACTAGGCTGAGATGGACATTATGTGGACTATAGGAAATTTGCGTTTGGTTTGGCCAGCTGCTCACAAAATAAAAATTTCTACCATATGATAATGTTTTGTTTATACATTGATCTAATCACACAGCATTGTTGCATGTTTTTTAGTTTGATGAAATATCAATTTAAAAAATCATACTCACAGCAATCTTTGACAAGCGCGAAATCGCCACTTTTTTAATTAGAAGGTTATATTTGTATGTGTAAAAAACAACTATAAATTTGAAAAAGTGGCGATTTCGCGCTTGTCAAAGATTGCTGTGAGTATGATTTTTTAAATTGATATTTCATCAAACTAAAAAACATGCAACAATGCTGTGTGATTAGATCAATGTATAAACAAAACATTATCATATGGTAGAAGTTTTTATTTAGTGAGCAGCTGGCCCAACCAAACGCAAATTTCCTATAGTCCACATAATGTCCATCTCAGCCTAGTCCACATCTTTTCTGTCTAAACATACGCCCGGGGAAAAATCGCCCCTTTTTCCTGCTCTATTCTTAGAGCATTTTTCAAGGCTAGTCTACCACTTTTTTTTAATAAAATTAAAAAAATAGCCTAATAAACTATAGTTTTAGCTCCGCAATGACATATGTTTATAATCATTCCGTTGCCGATATATACTTTTTTAAATAAAAAATAATAAGAAGAAGAAGATGAATTTAAATTTAAAAATTTACCCACGTTGTTTAATTATAGTTAGTGCGCTGCAGTTGCGCTCCAGACAAAGTTTACTAACGTTCTCTAAATATAGTTGGCGCGATGCCGTGCGCCAAATAATAAGAAGATGATCAACATGAATTACAAAATTTACTCAGGTTCTCTAAGCATAGTTGGCGCGGGGGCGGGGGTTAAATTGGCCGGCGCACCACCGCTGCGCTACCGCGCCACCGACGCTTATTATTATTTTTTAATAAATAAAAATTTTGAATTAATTTTGTCATCAGTAAAGCAAGAATTAAAAAAAGTACTCTGTTGTTTTCTCCGTTTTCCGCGCGGTTGAAGCATTTGGCGCTGGGAACTGGTTCCGTTTCTGCCACCAATTAAAACTGGTCTGCTTTTTTTGTGCGGTTTCTATGAGGGGATGTTGGTTGTCTGCTCTGTACAATCCTTATTGTTGCCAAAAGGCTGCTATTGTGCGGTTGGGAGTTTTTATTTGTCTTTTTTTCAAATTTTTTATTTTGATCAATAAATCGATAACAAGGACCTAAATGAAAAAAGTGCTTCCTAAGAAAGTTGCGTAATTCCTTCTTCTTTCTAATGAGCCCATGTTTATTTTTGATCAATCAGTAACGAATGAGGAATATCGCTTTTAATGATGGAGCGTTGGAATAATAATAATAATAAGAAGAAGAAGAAGAAGTAGAAAGTTCTGAATTTCAAAATTTACCCACGTTCTCTAATTATGGTTGGCGCGGCGCCACGGGGCTAAATCGCCCCGTGGCGCTCCCGCGCCACCCATGATAAAAGAAAAATATGCGTTTATTAATTTACAGCTGTAAATTAATTGCAGGCAATTTTTATGAAATAGGCCCCAGCCTTAATTTCGGGAACCGGATGTTATTTTTTCCATACGCAAAGTTATGAAATGAACTAAATATGGTTCATTGGCAGATAGATGACATATGTCGTTATGACATCTATCTAATCCAGCCATACGCAGTTTATTTCATAATTTTGCGTATGAAAAAATAACAGCCAGTGGCCAAAATATAGGCTGGCCGAATTTAAGTCAGTTAACCTATGAATTTTACAAACTTTTTAGTGAATTTTACTAACTTAAGTGGATTTTATCAATTTTTAAAAAAATCTTGTTTACATGACAGCTCAAAAGTCCATTTCATTTGTCGGCCATATTGTTTGCCATCTTTATCGAATAGAAGTTTTTTTTTCAAAATTGAAAACCGTGGAATCAAAACCTCATTTTTCCTAAGCAAAAGCTAAAATATAAAAAATATACCGCGGTATAATTTAATTTAATGATGTGTTCTTTAATTGAAGATTAAAAACTTAACATTTCCTAAGCCTAAGCGAAACTTAAAAACGAATTTTTTTAATTCTCGCGACAACTATTTTTTTGTTTGGATGAAAAACTCATTGTTCCAAAGTACATTTATAAAATTGCAACAAAGCGACAAGTTATCTAAACACGAGATGTGGAAGACGATATGTAACAGATGAAATTTCTAAACCAGAAATGATGGTGCAGCAGAAGGTAGAGCCAAATGGTCAGGGGCTGAAAATGATCGTTGGTAAAATAGTCGTCAGCGAATTATCATCGCGTAATGTAGGACAACCAAATTTTTATTATAATTTTACTGATGTCCATAATAATATCAATTATAGGCACTTGAATTATTAAAGAATTTAACTTCAGTGCACTGTTTGATAAATGTTCAAACATTTGCTTCTTTGTAGATATTTACAAAGAAATGAAATTCTATGCTAAAGCATAAAGATTTATGCAAGAATATTTATGCAAATTTTCGGTTTTTCATAAGTTTTTTTTTTCAAAAGTCTATTGCATTTTCATTTCTTTGTAAGTTTTTAAAAAAATGACTTTTACAAAGAAAAGCCATGTTTGTAACGTTTATGGAACAGCGCCCAGGAAGGTTTATTTTATGAAAAGACAACACATTTAAAAAAAAATATGAAAACTTTACTTTTCCTAAGCTGAAGCAAACCCATTTAAAACCCAAAATCGCTAAAAGCTGGAACGCATGCATAGCATAAACTATGAACAGGGAAATATTTTTAATATCAAAATAAATCAATGATATTATTCAATGATATTTACAGGTGTCTGTTAGAATTAAAGAAGTATTTTATGGCGTGATACATGCTGTATTTTTTCAAGTTGTCAAATTAAAAAGAAAAATCCGTTCTACTTGCCGAAATTGCCCTAAAATTGTTTTTAGCTTGAATGTTTTAATTGGATTTACAGAAATAACATTTTTACTGTGTAACAACACTCATACAGCTCTAGCGCTCCAAACCCCGCTTGCGCGAATAAAAACAGCGTTATTTATGTGGCAAATGGCAATAGGTGTCTCTAAAGACAAAACAAAAAAAATAAACCCAAACAAAAAACTCAAACGTTATTGCTTTGTTATGCAGACCTAGACAGACTAGTTTCATCCAAATAGTTCATTTTCACCTCGGCCAAAGACAAGCTAACGTATTTTTTATTTCTACCAAAATACCGGTTATTTTTAACTAAATCATAACTTGGTTATTATTATCCCACATATATAAAAAAGCTAAATAATTCGCATCAGCAGTTATGAATCATCATAAATCATAATTTTTATAACTATTATTGATATAAACAGCATTAATAACTAAAATATATCTCCTGTCCCTGTTTGGCACTGTCTTTGACGCAAAAATAAAATAAAACCCAGACAGACACTATTGTTTTTATGCAGAGCCAGACAGAATGACATTTGTGAACAGGAACCGTGTAGGTTTTTTAAATGCGTCACAAAAAAGTTATATTTTTTACTTAATCAGCAACTGCATTCATATTTACATAGTTCAGAGTTGGGCTCGGCCCGGCCCGACCCGCTCACGAAAATTTCCGCCCGGCTTGTTGCCCCGCAGACAAAAATTACTTGAAACCACTGTAAAAAGCGTTTTTTATGCTTTTTTGGTTTTAACTCTTTTTGTTTTTATTAAAAATTAACTTTAAATTATAATTTATAGTTTTTTTACTACAAATTTTCAGTTATAAATTATTTATTATTTTTTAAAAAATTGTAGAGCATTTTGATATAATTATGTTTTAACGTAATTTACTTTAATTCTCGGTAAACTTCTGACCCAAACAAAGTGACTACTATTTAAAAATTCCCTTTTAAAAATTACTGTCAATTAGTTCAGTGCCATTAAAGTTCTCATTAACATAATAAGAAAATTGTTTCTTTTAAATTAAATTATAAATTGACTTAAAAGGGCATATTCGTCAATATTTATATTATTATTTTGATTTTCTAAATTTTTTTACACATAAATACAAATTCGGACCAAACGACCTAAAAAAACGTTAAAAAATATATACAAAATTGTTGATCTATGGACCTCATAGAAATATATCAACTTTGGACATATAGTAATCTAATCCCGAAGAAACGTTCATGTTGTATGGGAACAACAGTTTCATAACTTTCCTATCATGGCAGTATAATTTTTCTTGAAGCACGCTTAGGCACAAAATAAATTTCTTAACAGCAAATCAATCTTAGCTGTTATAGTTTGTTCACGTGTCTACTTAGGCCAGGACCACATGACTGTAAAAGATCTAATAGATGTCCCCACACTACGAGCAATTTTTATGACAATCAATTAATATAAATATAAACCAACCACGTTGAATTTGTGTTTGATTAACACTGTACATAATTTTATGCATACAAACACTGTACATAATTTTGTGCCCATTTTGTTTTTTGCTTCGTTTTTAAAGAGCAATGGAATACTGGACATCGACAGTATTATGTCGAAAAAACTTTAATGTAGATTATTCAACAAACCGTAGATTAATTCACAGGTCGTAATTACTATTTTTCCATTTAAATGTTTTGTTAGCAAATACATCGTTAATATGTAAACTAATCCCCATGTTGAAATTTAAGAAACACAGTGAAATATTTAACAGTAATGAGGAAACAACAACCTGCAGATAATAATCCACAAGTCGTAGTAAATACACACAAAAAATTTACATTGTGGATTTTGCAACATATAATTTGAACAAAACTGTTTACACACAGACACAGTAGTACATTCTCTTTCTCTTATGCATTCTTGTTGAGCAATATTCGTTGAGCCATTGGATTGTTTAAAAAAAATTCAGATTCAAAAAGAAGTTTTTTGAACCTTGGAGGTAATTCAAATAGCTATAATTTTGGTTAATCTGTTGAATTTTAAGTTAGCTGCAATTTAGTTGTAAATTTGACTGCCTCGGGGATTTGATGCCTGGCGTATGTTTTGACCAAGGAATATTTTGACCCGCTCCTAAGTGAAACGTAAAAATCAAGCAAACTATATTATAATAATTTTTTTTATTGGCGCGAAAAATTTTTTGGGTGGATTTTTTAAAATAAGTTCATTAAACAGCATTCAAAAAACGAATTATCTGAAGATTAGACGCTTAAATACATAATGAAAAGATATACCATCTAAACTTCAATTAAGATGATGTGGAATGTTTCGTCCTTTAGACTAAAGATAAATTTTATTAGGGTGAAAATAAATGGATGGTAAAGTAACCACTATCTTTAAAAAATATCACGTACAGAGAAACACCTGACGTAACTTAATAATAATTCATTACATTACCACTGACATTTTTTTTAATTTTTCTGACTCACGCCTTTATTCTTTATTTCTTCAGGGGAGCGGTTACGCCCTTAATTTCAGCCTGAATGAATTTAGCTTTAGTTCCCGGAAAACCGTGAATTCAAAACCTAACTTTTTCATATGGCTGAATATTATATCTGGCTCATCTCGTAAATTTGTATGAGAGACATGAGCGGACCAATTAAAACTTTGCGGTTATTACGTTTTTTTAAAGCCAATAAGAACGCACAATTTTTTATTTCCCACCTTTTCACAAAATATACAAAAATTAGTCAATTACAACTTTATCTTTTTAGTCAGCTAGGTTTAATTTGACTATATGAGCCTAAAGAAAACCAAAAATCAGACAAAACTTTATCGTGGTATATATCTATTTAACCGTTCCTGTGATTGATTACTTTTTCCTCGGTTATAACCGTAAACCTTCGAATAACTGCTGTGAAACCTTGATATTACCGCGGTAAAACCTTCGTTTCACAATGGTGGTATCTACGTCTAACCTTTGTTTTTTTATAAAAAAAATAGAATAAAATGTGATAAATTTCCTTGAAATGTTCACAAAATTTAACTTTGCTTGATTGGTGGTAATAAATATATTTTTTGTTGTAAACCGTAGTATTTTTTATAAATACCTGTGCAACCTTCATACAGATCTCTTGTGATATGTTCTTTTTTGACTATTTGTTTTTTTGTATGTACGTTATATACTGTATGAAATAAACCAATTCAATTCAATTGTGATACGTAAACTTTACCGCGGTAAACTCTACGTATGACCTAGGTCGTAGTTGGGTCATACATTAATTTTTGGCCGTTATTAGTGCCTAGTCAGCGATCAAATTGGAATGGTCAAGCTGAACGGTAGTAATTTTCAGATTTTATTTACAAATACTCTCTTAACCTTGTTTACACTTTTTTTTTCACTAAAACATTTGCAAATTTTACAAAAAACGTGACTTTCTAATGGGACAAAAAACTTATTTGTACATTTTAAAAAATGTTCTGAAAAAAAACCTGTGTCCGGCAGGAATCGAACCTTAGAACTTTACATAGAACTTTTAAGAATGCCATGGACGTCCATGACATTCTTAAAGTACAAGGCTAACGGTAATTTCCATGTACCATGGACCAACATGGACCCAACATGGACCCGCCCATGAGGGGTGAATAACTCACTTTAACAATACAAATCAATATAAAGTTGTTAGTTTTAACTTTTAAACGGCTTAGGCTTAGGTTCACACTAAGCCTAAGCCTAAGCCTAAGCCTGAAAGTGCACTAACAGCTTTATATTGTTTTGTATTGTTAAAGAGAGTGTTTCACCCCTCATGGGCGGGGCGGGTCCATGTTGGTCGATGGTCCATGGGAATTACCGTTAGCCAAGGCAAATTGGAAAGTACACCGACACCGTCCACCGACACCGACCAAATTCTACTGTAATTTTATTTGAATTTTTAGGTTTTACTTAGGCTTAGAAATAAAAATTTACAGCAAAGGTGGTCGGTGTCGGTGGACGGTGTCGGTGTACTTTCCAGTAGCCGCACTCATAAAAGGCGATTAACCAAGGATTAACCAAAGATTAAACATGGACGTCTTTTTGTCCTGGACAAAGAGAGAATCGGATTAAAAAGCTGATAAAAACGGCAAGCACTAAAAGACACCTACCACACCTACTACACCTACTACACCGACCGACCTAAGCAACCTAAGCAAAACCTCAAAATCAAACAAAACATTAAATTTAGCTTGATTTTAAGGTTTTGCTTAGGTTGCTTAGGGAAATTTTTAGTAACAAGCTTAGGTTAGCTTAGTTTAGGTCGGTCGGTGTAGTAGGTGTAGTAGGTGTGGTAGGTGTCTTTTAGTGCTTGCCATAAAAACTGACTTTAAACGCGGTTTTTGGGCTTTTTATCATGTTTTATTACTTGAAAAGTATACATACTGTTTTAACGAAAGTATTTTTATATAAATAATTGTCAAATTTTAAGAATTTTTGAAAAAAGTTAAATACATGATATTGTTAATTTTTGATTTCGAAATAAAAAAAAATAAAATTGAAAAAGACGAATTTTATTTCGATTTTGCATTGGTTCACATTATTAATTTAAATTGATAAAAATTTAATTTCTCTGTATGTTTGATTATGTTATAAGTTTATTGTACATTATTAATCATTATTTAAAGGAATTGAGTCTTTTATCAATTTATATTATATTATGTAAGCCAATGCAAAAGCTAATCAACAATCTTTGGTTAATCCTTGGTTAATCGCGCTTTATGAGTGCGGCTACAGTTGGCTAACAGGAGAAAACTCCGCAGCTGACTCCGCAGCGGAGTTACCTGGAGTGAAATAACCTTTTTTAAGCTTAAGGCTATGCGTTCCTAAGCCTAAGCAAAGCCTTAAAAACAACCTAAACTTTAACAAATAGCTGCGCGAAGAAAGTTTAGGTTGTGTTTAGGCTTTGCTTAGGCTTAGGAAGGCGTAGGCTTTAACTCCGCTGCGGAGTCAGCTGCGGAGTTTTCTCCTAATAGCCTTCCAGTTTGCCTTAGCCAAATCATAAAATTAGTAAATTTAAAATAGAATATAATTAATTATTCTTGAGAAACTTATAAATTTCCAATTAATATTCTAGTCTAAGAACTTGGTTTAGATTCTTGTTTTGATTTGTTTGTAAAGATTTTTCATGTGAATGTAGGGTTTGGCTAAAGGTTAAGATCCACTATTTTCGGTTTTTTAAATTAAAACATTAGACATGATAAATATGAAAGATGTTATATGTTAGAAAATTTGCAGAACAAATAATTTAAGACAAAGAAAACATTGTTTTTCCTAAGCCTAAGCGAAACCTAAAAATCAAGATAAAAGTTTAAAAAACTTCAAACGTATTTAAATGCCAAATAATTTACTGCTTAAAGAAAAAAAATTTATTTCAGAAGATATTATGCCGAAAATATTCTTTCCGGACATCAAAAGGTTTACAAAATTATTGTAGAAAGCTTTTGAAAACTTTTAAAACTCAAAAACAGGCTAATTTCCGTTTTATATTGCATAAAAATTACGTAATTCAATTAATATGGACAAAATTTGCATAATATTAAAAACTACGGTAAGTTACGGTAGATTTTGGACGGAGTCGGAGTCGGAGTCGGTGGAATTTAGTGTTTGCCAGTACAACCCATTTAATTACATGGACTACTTTAGGTATAGACGAACTAACAGTTTAAATCCCTTATTTTTCAAGTACAATGAATTAAAATAAAATAGTTTTTTAATGTTTTCAATATAATATTTAATCAAAACAATGTTGTTTTTATTTATTCAAGATTTTATTTTTCTAGTAATACATCAAGAAAACAATAGAAAACGCAAACACAAATGTGATTGTAACCCAGTTGAGTTACAAAAACACAGATCACAAAATGGAGAGAAGACCTGGCTGATTTAGACTTACTAGAAAAAAATGACTAAAGGCTTTAAAAAAGTAAAGCTCTTTATTAAGTTATTATTACCACGAGTTAATTCTTCAAAGATTTTTTTAATTGGTACAGTGTTTTAGAACTGACTTGATTTTCATTTGGATAATTCCATTTACTTATAACTCTTCTAAAAAAACTGTATTTTCGGCAATTGACTCTTGAATGTTCTTTTTTAAGTTTTTTTAATGTCCTGCGGTTTGATTAGGGTTAGGAACAAAATATTCCTCAGGGTTTAAATTTACAAAAGTTGATTTAAAATTTTAAATGTTTCAAACATATCCATCTTTTCTTGAGAAGGGAGGGGGGTCAGATTTCAAAATCTAGAGGGGGGTCAGGAGTAAAAAATTTGAAAATTTGGGGGGAGGGGGGGTGTCCTCGATTTTAGGGGGATTCTAAAATTTTGAGGCTAGGGGGGTGGACCCCACCCTACCCCCCTTGTTCATCTATGTTTGCAGCCAAGTGTACTCTATTAAAAATTTGAGGGTCATTTGTAAGTAGTACATCTAAGAAATTTCTGTCTCTAGTTGGCTCAAGAGCTAGTTGAGACTTGAGAGAGTCCTAATTCTAAAAATGTTGTGTAATATTTAGTTTCATTTTGAGAATTGCTAAGAATTTTATCAGAATCCCACCTTATTCCAGGTAAATTCATGTCACCTATTAATATAGTTGTATGTGAATGATTATTTGTATAGAATTTAATAAAGTCTAATAATAACAAATCATCTTCAATTTTAATGTTAGGAGGTCTGTATATATTAATTAAACGAATTTTGTTACTTGTAATAATAAGATCAGTCACTATTACCTCCAGATTGTGATACTTCTTCTCCATTTACAATTTTGCTATATTTTATATTTTTATTTATAAGTGCTATACGTATACCCCACCCCCCTTGTTTAGAGTCCTATCATTACGGAGAAGTTTGTAATCAGAATTTTTTATTATTAATTGATTGGTTATATGCTTACTCAGGCACTCAGCCAGGACTCCTGAACACATATCACATGCAGGGTGTGGTGGACCAGTAGTTAAAATCTGCTCCAGATATTAAGAGCTCAAACTCATTCAGATATTTTAAAAGTGATCTACTGTTAAGATATATTATTTGAAGATTTTTTACATTTTGTAGATTTTTAAAAGTTTTGATTTTACTATAAGTTTTCACTGCAGAACTGGGTTGCACTTCATTCTTTTACTGACCTTTTGTCTAAACCTTTTAATAGCAATACATATGTATCTTAACCAAGTAGGTTCCACATA
>JASAMX010029719.1:0-18168 GCA_030248175.1 Microlaimidae sp. YZB2_3 | reverse complement strand
GGCCGTTAGCGGAAGGGCCCTTTGAAAATTATTTTTATCGTTACTACGGTAAAATTAGCTAAAGTTTGTATAATTATGTTTACCTGTGACTTATTTTAAATTTAAAAGGACGCTATGAAATACAGAATGAGTCACAGTCACGTGATTCATAATGACAGTGGCTCATTTTGTCTAGTAATGACGATTTGCTCATTCTTTTTGGTATTCTGATAATAGCTGAATTATAGTCAGGTAACCAGAGGCAAAATCGAAGCAAGATTTCATTTGCTGTTGGGATGGACCGGGTGGACAAGACGTTTTTTTAAGATTTAAGGGTTTTCCTAAAAACACACACTGGGCCTCAACTGGGTTCTAAGAGGTGGGCGCCACTGTCACCAACGATACAACCCATTAGGCGATAGTCTAATAAATATATACAATACAAACAGAACTTTTTCTTTTCAGCTGGAAAAGATATTCATGCTTGAGAAGTCCTGCCCCGTGTCCAAGATTCCCAACTACATGTACTGTGCCTCGCAGGGGCAAGACGCCCGGGACTGCTGCCGCAAACAGGGCATCCTGGACGGCGCCGGTCTAGGTGCGCGAACCCTTCTGACCGGCCGGCAGTCTCCCGGCCTTCAACTTCAAGTATCTCAAGTGCGTCACGCAGATGAGTCAGATAGAGAAGTGCTACCTGGCCTATTTAAACTGAACTTTATTTGATTACCTTCAATTGTATTGGAAACAAAACTTGAAATCTACATGAATATCTTTTGTTGTATTAAAAACAGAACTGAAATTTATCCAATTAGCATCTGTTGTATTGGAGAAAACAACTGAAATCTACATGAATATTTTTTGTTGTATTTTAAAACGACAACTGCAATTTACATCTGAATATCTTTAATGTATTGCAGTATTAGAGACGACACTTTTAGCTGAACTCCATATCTGATCTTTCTTGTTCTGTCATACTGGAAACGTTAGACGACACGGTCACCTCTAATTGAACTTTATCTTCCGTTATACTGTAGATGACACTTTGAACTGGACTAAACATCCGATTATATTTTGTCGTATTGAAGACGACACAAAACACATTTTTTCTGGCAGGGAATTTATGAAGCTAAGCTATCCGACAACTCAACAGGTATACATCAAATAAGCGAAAAAATTATTTTGAGTACCGGTTCTGGAAGGAGTTTAGAAGTTGGACTTAATGCAGAATTTATTTGTTTTGAATGCAAACCTTATATATTTTTTTGTTTTGGATTTTGGGTTATACTCTTTACTTACCTATGACAAACACCAAAACAAATTCAATAGAAAGTATAAAAGGTAAAAAATAAAGTAAATAATAAGATGAAGATGAAATGGTTTGTTTTTGCTTGTTTATGCCCAAAATTGCTGTGCATACCATCGCAAAAACTATTGAATCACCACTAATACGGGCTCATAGCACCATGATATAATTAGAGCCTAGAGGACAACATGTAAAAGTATTTATGAAAATTACATTTTAAAAAAATAATTATTATTTTAACCAGTGACTTGATTGTTACCCGCATTGATAATTATTATTTGGGTGAAGTACAATACAATATTACCACTTTAGAATGAAACCAAGTTAATACAGTAAAATTTTTGCCATTGTAAATGCATTGGTGTGCAGTACAATCAGATAAATAAAACAGAACAAAACAAGCACATATCATAAAACTTAAAAAAACTCTCACAAGCTTTGGTGGCAGTGGGGGAGCGAGAGGATGTTGGACGAAACCAGAAAGAGTGGGAGGGTCTAGATCCCCCTTTCGAGCGGCAAGGCTATAAATTTGGAGGCGCAGAGACGCCATTTTTTCAGAATTTTTGTTTTTTGCGTTTCGCTTCAATCAGCACTCGATTGCTCGTTTACTTTCTCTATAGAATTACAACTAAAACAAGCGGAATTTTTGAGTGGTGTTAAATATTTTTCTTCTTCATTTTTTTGTGATTTGCTCAATTTTGTATAATTTTTCATGGCAAACAGTCTATTCATTTCAAACGAACAATAAAACCGCTTTTTTAATGCTTACTTTATTTTGTCTTTCCTCTTTAATTTGTGATACTCCCTGGAGTTTCACTTCCCTTAGCGCTAACTCAATGTTTATTTTGTTATATAAATAATGTTATTAAAAACAAAATTTTAGTGTTATCAAATTTTAAGTATACCAAATACAGACCTGTGCAAGGTCTGCAAATGCTCCCCATTTATTGGAGGATTTGCCCCCCCCCCCGTTTTATTGCCTCCCCCCCTGCCAAAAAATAAAAAAGTACCCTAAAATTATGACACCATTTTTGACCTATGATAACGCCATCATCACGAATTTTTTGCAGTTTTTAGCCAGCCTATTTCAATGTATTTTAAGCCATTTTAGATCTATTTTTACTTCTTTTTTTTCGCTTTCTTTGTCCCTTTTTTCTTTTTTCCCTTCTTATTTTCTCTTTTTTTCATTTCTCCTTTCCTTGTCCCCCCGTTTCAAAAAAGTTGCCCCCGGCTCCCCCGTTTTGGAATTGTCCCCCCTTCCAATAAAACCCGGGGGCAGTGCACAGGTCTGTATTGTTATATAAATAATGTTATTAAAAACAAAAATTTTAGGGTTATCAAATTTTAAGTATGCCAAATATTTGCTATTTTGAAATTACAAGAGAAATACCAAATAAAATTAGGTATAGTAATTGAATAATCACTCAAGGGCGCTGGGCGCACTACGATGGGTGGAAAAATTATCTTAGTCTTTTAAAACGTGTAAAGATTTGGAACTTAGGTGGGCAGCCTCCCGGATTTTTTTTTTTTTGGGGGTATACCCGACCCCCGAAATTTGGGGATGGTGTCCCGAAATTTTTTTTGGGGTATACCTCAAATACCCCATTTTAGCGTTTTTAGTACTGGGACCCCCCCCCCCCCGAATTTTAGGGATGGGGGTGTCCGGGGTACCTCTAAATTTTAGGGGGGTGTCGGCTATAATCGTTTTTTGTTTTTAGGGGTATGTATAACCCCCAACCCCCGTCCTCTGCCCACCTATGCTTGGAACTCTCTTGTTTCCGAGATTTTTCAGGGTTTCACCCGCCTTTTCAAAATCCGGCAAGTCAAAATTATCAAACATTAGAAATTCACTTTTTAAATAAAGGAAGAAAAAGAAATATAAAGTTTTCCCTCACCACGCCTTCGGCCTCTTTAGCGATCAAAACACAATCTGGTGGCTATACAAAGATATACTGGATTATAGTCACTTTTGAAAAAGACAATTTAAAAAAATTTGAAAATTGAAAAAGACAACAAGGAAAAAAAAATTCTCCAGGGGCCTATTTCATAAAGACGTTTGTAAATTTTCATTTTACAAATATCCGCTTATTTTTTGTAAATTACATGATGGAGGATATACGCCACGGTGAATATTGATCGGTCAGCGAAGATGAAATGACGTGGCAGCGACCAATCAGCGAAGAGCAGTGCGCAGAGATGCTCCCCCTGGATTACAAGTCGAAAAACCTTTATCGTGTATTTTACAAAAAATAGGCAGAGATTTGTAAAATGAGAATTTACAAAGGTTTTTATGAAACATACAGGCCCCTGCCTAATATTTGGGAGCAGGGACAATACAGAGTGCACTGCCCCCCCGGTGTCAAAACGGGGGGGGGGACAATTCCAAAATGGGGGGGCTACTTTTGGAGAGACCACATTTCTCCAGAATTATTAACCCGTTGTTGGTGGCGGAAAGCTCCCCTAAAACGTGGAGGAGGCGAGGCAAGCAGGGGAAAGAAAGAAAAAAAGAGATCAGAAATGCGAAAGCACCCGAGAAAAAAATTTGAAGGGAAAAGGGAAAAAAGTGCGTTAAAATAAAAGCGAAATAGAGGTAAAAATGAGGTCTAAAATGGCTTAAAATGCATGAAATAGGCTAAAAACTGCCAAAAATTCGCGATGATGGCGTCAACATAGGTCAAAAATCACGTCATATATTTAGGGTAGTTTTTTATTTTTTTGCGGGGGGGGGGGCAATAAAACGGGGGGGGGGGGGGCAAATACTCCAATAAAACGGGGGGGGCATTTTCGGACCGTGCACAGGTCTGTGTAGCACCATACATGAGCATAGGGAAGTAGGGTGGGGTTCACCTCCCCTAGCCTCGAAATTTCAGACCCCCTGGAAAAACATCTAGGGGCTCCCAAAATTTTTTAATTTTGACAAACTAACCCCTCTGTAATTTTAAATCCACCTCTTCACGCATCACCCCTTCCGAGCCAAATTTTTGGTATAAATCTAGGTCAAAACTTACTGTCACAAACACGTTTTTGTATTGAAAAACAATACTTTAGTACTCTTTTCATACATAAAAAACCTATTTTGGTGTATAAAATTCTATATTAGTGCTAAAAAATTTGAATCGATGATTTAAAATAACATTGTTTGGAAACCGGACCCCTCCTGACCGTCATCTAGATTTCAAACTGACCTACCCCGGGTCGACCCAACAGATGAACCGAAGCTAGGGTGGGTGTTTACTCCGGGTAAATGACATTTCAAAATCTAGGGAGAAGGTTCCTGGGCGGGGGTCGAACCCCCCTAGCTTTCTAGGGGGGTCGACCCGGGGTGAAAGATTTTGAAACCTAGAGGGGTGTCAGGTTCAGGTGGGGTCCAATGTCCGAAGCAAAATATTTTTAAACTATTAAAGGTTTAATAATAGTTTTTTTATGAGATAATGCTACATTTTATTCAATAAACAGCGATATTCTGGTATAAAAAGGGCGTAAAAACATGAATTAGTGCTAAAAATTTACTTTTTTGAAAAACTTTAGTATAAAAAAGTACTTAAAATTTTCTCAAAAGGAAGGGGGGGGGTCAGATTTCAAAATCTAGCGGGGGGTCAGGGGTAAAAAATTCGTGAATTCGGAGGAGGGGGCTGTATTTTTTTAGAGGGTCCCCAAAATTTTGAGGGTAGGGGGGAATGGACCCCATCCTATTCTTCCTTGTTTATCTATGGTCGAACTCTCCTAAAAAGCTAGGGGGTTACGGGACCCCCTCCCCTCCTAGCTTTAAAAGGGTCATTTACCCGGTGTAGCCACCCCCCTAGCTTACCGGGCCAAGCTCATGTATGAATATTAATTAGTGATGGGCAGTTCCGGATGCTCCGGGCAAAATTTAAAATGAAGGTTCCGGATTTTTTGAAAATCTCAATTCCGGTTCCGGGTTCCAGATGTTCCGGGGGTTTCGCAGTTTAATAGGCAGTTCCGGTTCCGGGTTCCAGATTTTCCGGGCAAAATTTGCAATTCCGGTTCCGGGAGTTCCGTATTTCCGCAGTTCAGGATGCTCCGGGCAAAATTTGGAATTAAGGTCACGGATTTTTTGAAAATCTCAATTCCGGTTCTGGTTCCGGTGTTCCGGGGGTTTCGCAGTTTAATTGGCAGTTCCGGTTCCGGGTTCCAGATTTTCCGGGCAAAATTTGCAATTCCGGTTCCGGGAGTTCCGTAGTTCCGCCCATCCCTAAATACCATTCATAGGTCACCGACCTTCGACGGCTCAGGGGGGGGGGGTCCACACCCCGGGGTGTGGAGGTTTTTGACCTCCAGGGGGGGGGGGTCACACCCCGGGGTGTTTTTTTTTGAAAAAAAGCAGGGGGGGGGACACACCCCGGGGTGTTTTTTTGTGACCAAAATTGACAATTTTTTGACGAAATTTGACCATTTTTTAAGCATTTTTTGGGGATTGTCTAGTTAGGGGGGGTGGTCAAAAATGGGCCTTAAGGGGGGGGGGTCAGGGGTTCAAGGGGTCGATGGGGGGGGAGGGGTCAAAAATGGGCCTTAGGGGGGGGATAGGTCTCAGAGGCCGTAGGGGGGGGGTGACCCCCCCCCCCCTACACCCCCCTTCGGTGACCTATGATTTCTATCATACCGGCGACAAATGTTGGCACAAATCCGAGACGAAACTCCTGGCAATCGGCTCCAGACTCGAGCCTTTTGGCGCCGTGCCCAGAATTTCCATCAGCATGCAGCCGGTATAGCTGTAGGACCGCCAGTCGTCTGTCAATTTGCAGAATCCGCCGCTAAAAAAAAGATTCGGTAAAACAAAGCATCGAGGGTGGTGATTTATCCACGCAGCCCCGGAGCTTCCTTAATAACTGAACAAAAATGCCATTTTCTACGTTTTATTGAATATTTAGTGGGTAAAATTGAAGTGTAAAAAGGGTGTAAAAAAAGGAATTCTGTTAAAAAAAATTACGTTTTTGATAAAATTTTTTTAAATAAAAATTAAACCTAAAGTTTTTTAAGGGATGCGAAAGGCGGGGGTGGGATTAAATTTAAAATTCTAGAGCGGGCGGAGGGTGTCATGGTAAAAAAATCGGAAATTTGGGGGAAAAGGGGTCCTGGATTTTTTCCTAGGCCTCCGGGCAAAATTCCCTGGTTAGGGTGGTAGGGCCTACATTGCATGAGCGTAGCTCCGAAGAACGTAATGCAATTTGTACTAATCGCTCACTGGGACCAGTAGAACTGAAGCAGGTTCTGTAAGAACTCGACGCAAATGGCGTCTTCGAAGTGGCGGGTCAGGGCGCGGTTCAGCAATTTTAATCCAGTTTCGATTTGCAAAAAAATATAGTGGAGCGGAGCTTGGAACTCCAAAAAACCAAAGCTCCGGAGAACCGCAACTCCTTGGGAATTTATGCACACAAGCGCTTATTTATCTGGCCAGTAAAACTGCAGTAGGTTCTGGGGCCGGTTCCAGAGATCGACCTAACTTTTAGGTGCGCACTTAAACTCAAATTTAGGTGCGCACCTAACTTGGGACTATTCCACAGAGCGACCTAAAGTTAGGTGGGCACCCAAATGGTCACCTAACTCTGGGATTTAGGTGAGCATATTTAGGTCAGCCCCGGGGGTGTCCCAAGTTAGTTGGTGCGCACCTAAGTCCGTATTTCAAATTGTTTTTACGCATTATTATTCCAGAATGGCGTTGAGGCTTCCCATTTTCGATATTAACAATGATAAAAATAATATCAAAGTGATTTGTGAAAGGGAAAATTTACTTAAAACTTTAATAGAAAAAAGAATTTTAAGCTTTTATCGATTACGAAAGTTAATTTTGTCAAACTTTGTGACTTTTTTAGCAATGATTTTGGAAATAAAATTAATGCAAATGACTGTTATTTTAATTTTTTTTTATAGGTATTTTATTGAACTTATTTATTACAGAAATTTGCACGTGCCGCTAAGTTCACAGTTCAGTAGCATTGCCACCGCTAGGTCCACAATGGGTGTAAACTGCGCAGTTAACAAATATTGTCAATCAATTGATGCACAGAAATGATACATTTAAATATATGTTCATCTTTCTGTGCAAGTATGTTTGAAATGAGTCAAAACTTTAAATTTATCTTTCATAACAAAAGCTTTTGGTTTCCGGAATTTTCGTCTGTTTTTATTTTTTTTCAAAATCTTCGTAAAACATCTTCGGAAAACTTCGTAATTTGGAAGCAATTTTTTAAATACCTTTTAAAATTTTCGGTTTTTGGCTTGATTACAACCTTTCAAAAGAAAAAAATCTTTCTTACTGGAAAACTTCTGTTTTAAATGTGGGTTCGTTCATAAAATTTCATTCACCCAAAAGACGAGTTATCCAAACACGAGATGTTGAAAAAGAGGTTTTGAAAGACGTAATTAAAACAGACGAAACTTTCGCACACCAAAAATTTGTTTGTTTTTTTTTTTCAAAATATTAGTTTTTTGTGTTAAAAACGCAATAATTTTCAGTGTATTTTATGTAATGTTTGCGTTTATGTTAAATTATAATATTTTTATTGATTTTTTATAGTGCAGGAGTTCCCACGCGTTTTATAGTGCACGAGTTCCTAAGCGAAGAGAGCTCCGCCTCTTAAATGAGCGAATTTAAACTTTATGGGGTTTGAAATAGACTTAAAAATACGTTATGTATATTTTTAGGACTATTTTTATGGTTTCAAATAAGTTTTGAAAAAAAAAATTAAATTACAAAAAAATGTTGACAAAATAATTTATGGCTTTACTCTTTAATTATTCATAAAATTAGTACAAAAATAGGACGGAGCTCCGGGGATTGCTCCGGAGCTCCTAAACGCAGAGCTCCGCTCCGGGGAACATCACTACTAATAATAATGTTCTTTAAAATCATAAACAAGTTCCAAACAATCACGCGCTGAGCAAAGCGAGATGCAAGAAAAATTTTAAAAATTGGTTTTTTAAAACTTTGAAAATTTTTTTATTTTTTACTTTTGATAAAAAGCTGCCAAAAAATAGGTTTCTAGCCAAAAATCCAAGGTGTCAACGTGAAATTCTAGGCGCCATTAGCGTCGATTTAGCATAATAAAAAACATTGTTTCGAAATATTATGGACATACATCGTTAAAAAAAGATTATACCACCCAAGCATTTCCCTCAATTATAAGCATAGATGTTTTTTTAAGGGGTAGGGGGTTTCCTACATTTTTACGTTTTTTTATGAAACAATAATATTTGTACGATCTTCAAAAAAAAAAATATTTTGAACCGTACGTACGAGTTAAAAATCAGCAAATGCGTGCGCACGCAATTAGGGCGGCACCTAAATGAGTTAGGTGAGAGCCTAAATGAGTTAGGTGGGCATCTAAATGGCTTAAGTGCCCACCCAGCCAGGTGCGCACCTAAATGCGATTTGTGGAACAAAAGTTAGGTGCCCACCTAAATTGCTTAGGTACCCACCTAGCTGGTTGGGCACCTAACTTAGGTCGATCTCTGGAACCGGCCCCTGGAGCATTTTGACGCAGTTAATTTTTTAAAATGTTGAATCATTTTTCTTTCTTTTTTATGATCGTTTGTAATCAAGAAAATAAGACAAAAAGGGCTCTAGAAAAAGTAGTAGCTCCGAAAAACCTAATGGACAAGCGCTCACCTCTGAGGCCAGTAGAACTGTAGTAGGTTCTGTAGGAACTTGACGCAAGTGGCGTCGTCGAAGTGGCGGGCGAGTGCGCGGGACTCTTCCCCCTGCGGAGCCACGCGGATCTCTCCGATGCTCTCCAGCAATTTCCGCAGCGCCAAATCCACCAAGCTCCAGTCCCAACCTAAAATGCATAAACCTCATTAATAAATGGTGTTCCTAGCAGACCTGTGCACGGTCTGGAAATGCCCCCCTCGTTTTATTGGAGGATTTGCCCTCCCGCCACAAATTGAAAAGTACCCTAAAATTATGACGCCATTTTGACCTATGATGACGCCATCATCGCATTTTTTGCAGTTTTAGCCTATTTCAATGTATTTTACGCCATTTCAGACCTATTTTTACCTTATTTTCGTTTTTTTGTCCCTTTTTTCTCTTTTCCCTTCTTTTTTTCTCTTTTGTTTCTTTCCCCCTGCTTGCCCTCCCGTTTCAAAAAAAGTTGCCCCCCCGTTTAAACCCGGGGGGGCAGTGCACAGGTCTGTCCTAGTGTTCGGTAAAGCTTATTTCGTGGCATTATTTCCTCAACAATATTTTTTCTCCATCTTCAATCAAATCGCTAGACATTTACTCCCAAGGCTGCATAAAGCAAAGCCCAACATATTTTGGAACTTTTTTGACCCAAACATTTAAATATAAAAAAGCGTTTTTCAACAAAACAACATTTTTTTTAAATAAAAATTTCTCACGATAAGGTTTTAGCAAGAATACATAACAAAGAATATATCACTCAGTATTAAATTTCTTCCTTCTCCGTGCGTCGCTTTGACAGAAATTTAACCCCCCCCCCTCTCCAGGGGGGTTAAATTTGACCTTCCAGGGGGTAAACTTTAGCCCCTCTTGTTTGCCACAAAAAATAAAGGTGGTAAATAAAAAAATTTACGAAAACAACTAGAAATCACAAAACATCATTAAAATCAATCATGAAAAAGTATTAGAGTGATCGATTACTTTTTTATTTAGTTATTTTATCTTCTTTATAAAATAAAAAAAAATCCATTTAACTGCGCACAAAATATTTAAACATAAATTTAAGCAGATAAAGTACTATGTTCCTGTCTTTGGCCAAAAAATAAATAATAAATTTAGGAATATAAATATAATAATAATATAAAATATATAAAATTAAATTTAACCCCCTGGGGGGATTAGGGGTTTATTCTTAAATTTTGCTTTATTTTTGAGTTTCGCTTAGGACTTAGAAAAAAGTAAATTGTTAGTTTTTATACAAAGAGTCAATCCAGGTGCACTATTAAGAAAATAAATCTTGGTATTTTCACAGAGAGAGTGAAACCTAATAAACTCTTTGGGTACAGCCTCAAAAAGTATTTGTTAACAAAATGAGTAAACTTAAAAAAATGTTATAGTTTTCTTATATTAAACTGGTTTTACATGCTTCAAAAAAGGTCATGTCATTAATTTTCAATATTATTATTTCGTTTATATTATTATATTAAAGAAAGATCTATAACTCAAATCTTCTCTCTGCAATCCCCCCTAATAAGGGTGGGGCCTTGACTAAAACTCTACATCAACAACAGTGTTGGTATAGGGTATTAGGCGGTCATATGGAATATCTACAGCCGGCCGGCCCGCTTCTGCTCTAAAAAAGCCGAATTTTTCCTGAAAAATGACAAATTAAAATTAGCCGTAAGACACAATCATTGTACCTGTCAGCGGATTGCTGTACGGCTGGCAGACCCGACTGTCCCTCATCCGGTCGTGTAGGGATAAGTCCGTTTGGCCCGTATTCCGCCAAATGCTGAAAGCCGCCAACTGTTCCGACCGCTCCGAGCGGCGACTCCGCAGCCTTTCCAGGGCGAAGCAGTGAACGCGCGGCGGTCGGGACTCCACCCGCTGCCGTAACTCGCACAGCCGGGAAGACAGCAAGTGAGCATTTCTGAAAATAAGCAACCCTTCACTATTAAAGATGGGTGGAAAAAGTGGTGTGGGTGGGAGGTAGATTTTTATTTTAGTTTATTTTTTTAAAATTATTTATTTTGCAAGGAAAAACAAGTTTACAAAAAGAACTATAATTAAGTTTTGATTATATTCTAAAATATAAAAGCTTTTATAATTAATTTATGGCTTAAAATAATGATTTAATTAAAAAACGTGGCCTATTAAACAAAATGGAACAATCAAATCACAATTTGCACAAACTATTACGTTAAGATTTAACAAAAAAAAAACAACAGCTTTTTGATCAAAAAAATTTCCAAGAATTTGCTTCTTTCCCTTCCTTCTTCTTCCATGATTATTTAAAAATGTAATTTCACTCTATTATAAGGATTTTTATTGATTATTTTTGACCACTTAAAACTAACCCGACGACCCTCCGAAACTACTTCACTTTTTTATATAGGCACCTTGCACTGGAACTCAGTTTATACATGAAGTATGCAATAAACATGCGAGTCACCATAATGGATAATTACCGTATCTCCTACTTATTTTTTGTAGTATGCAGATCAACCCTCGAAAGCGAGCGAAATTTTGATGGGTTGATCTGCATACTACGAAAGATAAGTAGGAGATACGGTAATTATCCATTATGGTGACTCGCTATGTTTATTGCATACTTCATGTATAAACCGAGTGCAAGGTGCCTATAGGTTGAAAATTGAGTGAAATAATCTTATTCGTTTAGTGGCGAAATAATCATTTAAACAGTTTGGGGAACCTGAACTTTTCACACTTTTCTCCAAAAAAAAAAAAACTTAATTTCGGCCAAAAAAAGCTAGAAAGATTTTTTAATAGTTTCGTTACCAATATCCAGCGAACCGCAGATCAAAACAAACAAAATCAAATAATAAACCAACAAACCAAAAAAAAACAACGAAAAGGACTCACTCTTTAAGCACCGTTTTGAACTGGGACTTGGGCATTCCGGCCAGGGTCGTCCGTCTCAGTGGCGCCCCGATGTCCTGGAGACCAGAGGATTTGTGAGTAGCCTGGGCGGGCGGACACAAGGAATCCGCCGCCCTGGGATCGCAGAAAGCCTAACAAGTAATTTAGGTTAGGTATTCAAAATTGTAAAAAAAAAACCGCTTTGTAATGTCTAATCATTAGTGATGGGCAGTTCCGGTTCCAGATGTTTCGGGCAAAATTCGGAATTCCGGTTCCTGTTCCGGATTCTTGGAAAATCTCAATTCCGATTCCGGTGTTACGGGGGTTCCGCAGTTCCGTCCATCATTACCCAGTTACTGTAAACATCAGTATCCAAAAAGAATTGACAACTCACTTACTTCTCGGTTTAGGTAGAAATCAGAAACTTTTTCACTTAAACCTAAATAACAAGGGCTTTTTGATCTCAAATTACCGTTTTTATCCCTTTTCCTTTAAAATCGATATGGGTAAAACGCACTCCAGAAAAAAAGATATGGGCTAATGGGCGAAATACGTTTCTCGGATTTTAATCCCTCCCCCGTTTAATCTAGATTTAACTCCCCCTCCCCACTCCAGACCAATTTGCTCATGTATGCTTTGAGACGATGATACCCATAATATAAGGTGGGCAGCCTCTCGGATTTCGGGGGTCAGAATTTTTTTTGGGGTATACCTCAAATACCCCATTTTTAGTGTTTTTAGAACTGGGACCCTCCAAATGTTAGGAGGGTGTCTGGGGTACCTCAAAATTTTAGGGAGGGGGGGAGTATCGGCTATAAGCGGGATTTTTGGGGTGGTATAACAATTCCCTTGGCCACGTATGCCCATAACCGTTAAAAATAAATTTTTGCGTGTTCACCTGTAATAAAAGGACAACTTTATATTGCTAAAATCATTTTATTTTATTTTTGACGCTATGATACAAAAATAAATATTTTTCTGCTTTACTACCAATTTTAATTTACATAGCACACGAGAATAATGAAAATAATATATTTATTATAGAAACAAAGAATAAAAAATTCCAGTTTACTTGTATCACAGTAGGAAGACTTAAAGCCACACGCCGCCACGCCGGTGGCACAACCACTCCAGCCTACAAAACGTTTTAATTCAAACTTTGTCACAAGTATGAGCAAGAATACATATTGTTATCTATGTATCCTTGTTTGGAAGGAACCAGTCACAACATCAGAGTAAAATTTAAGTATATCTGATTCTTTTTTTTTCATATAAGCAGTAAAAATTCATTTCAAATCAAAGCAGTAAAAATGTAATCAAGGGCGCGTTTTTTCAAGTGCATTATGATAAAATGCTTTAGTGTTATCCGGTTTCATGCGAATAAATTATTTATTTTTATTTCATTTGATCAGTCATATTGATTTTATTCTTATTTTCTTAATTAGTTTTATATTATACTGAAAAATAAGCGACTTTTTTTTAAAAGCGATGCAAGCGTATGTCATTTAGTGATAAATTTTCTTAGCATTGAAGCGGAGTTTTATTTTTGGAGCGCCGGAGCAACTCCTAAAGCTCCACTTTGTATTTGCACTTAATTTGTGTTTTCAAATTAATTAAAAAAGTAATAATGTTATCAATTTTTTTTAAAACTGAATAATTTTTCCGAATTTCTTAAAACTATAAGAATAGTTCTAAAAATCCTGATAGAATAACTTAAATCATATTCCGGAGCATAATATTGGAGGGTACGAACATCGGTAACGGGACTTTAGAGCCGGAGCGAGGGGTTAGGCGCTCAGTCTTTTGCTTAGGTTCAAACTTAGGTTTTGCTTAGGCTTAGGTTTTGCTTAGGCTTAGGTTTTGCTTAGGCTTAGACTTAGAAAAAAAACTTTCTAAAGCTCTTTAGAAGCTCTAAAGTCCCGGCTCTAAAGTCCCCATACCCATACATGGGCAAGTTGGTCCGGAGTGGGGGGGTTAAACCCCAAATTAGGGGGGGGGGGGTTAAAATCCGAGAAACACAAAATACCCATATCGTTTTTTTTCTGGAGTGCATTTTACCCATATCGTTTTTCGATTTTGAAGGAAAAATAGGTTAAAAACACTAATTTTAGGTCAAAAAGCCCTTTTTATAGTATTTTTGAGCTTTTTATTGCTTAAAACATTCATTTTGACCTCAAAACTTAAGTTTGGAGGCAGTTAGAAGTCATTTTAAAGACATTTTTTTTCTTCATTTTTCCAAAATTGGGGGGGGTTAACTTTTTCTCCCCCCCCCCACTTCTGAGTGGGGGGGGTTAAACCCCACTTCTCAGAATTTGGGGGGGGGGGGGGGGGGGGTTAAACCCCCCCCCCCCCCCCGTGCCCATGTATGCCCATACCGGAACATCACTCCTACCCTTATGAGCTACAGCATGCGCTTCCATAATGGCATTAATTCCAAAATCGTTCACGTGAATGAAACTCCTTTTTAATGACATCAATAATGTTCCTTGTTTTAATTTAAGAATCAATAAATTATTACATTGGCATAATGGCATAACTCAATTTATTTAAATTCAAGCGAATAATTTAGATATTATTATTTTTGGAAATATTCTCGAATGTTACTAAATGCTTAAAATTTTCAAACAAAAAAATCATTGATTTACCTGATCCAGCACGGTATGCAGCAGAAGATTGCCTTTTATTGCAGAAGGGTGATCAGGATTTAGTAGAATTAATCGAACTAACGCCTAAAAGTTTTAAAAAAATCCTTAATAATATTACATTCTTTCGCATTTTAGCCAAAAAGATAATGAAGTAAATAACACCTTATTGTTTTTTTATTCTCATATTACCTTAAAATACAAAACTAAGTTCGGTTTAATGTAATATGTACAAAAAACAGGCTATTACAAAACGGTTTTACACAAAAAATATATTTTCAGACCTGTGCGCTACCCCCCGAGTTTTATTAAGGGGGGGGGGCACGGGGGGCAACTTTTTTTTGAAACGGGAGGAGCAATAAAACGGGGGCAAGCAGGGGAGAAAGAGAAAAAAGAAAAAAAGGAGAAAAAAGAAGAAAAAAAAAAAGGAAATTAAAGTAAAAATAGTGGCTTAAAAAGCATTGAAATTGGCTAAAAACTGTAAAAAAAGTTGGCGATGATGGCGTCATAATAGGTCAAAAATGGCGCCATAATTTTTGGGTAATTTTTTTTAATTTTTGGTCGGAGGGGGCAATAAAACGGGGGGAGGGAAAACAGCCACTAATATTCCGGGGGGATTTCCAGAGCGTGCACAAGTCTGTATTGCTCTTTTTTTTACAATAAATATAACATAATAATAAAAAAATGCGACTTGAAATATTGCTATGATAACACACATTGACTGGATTAACTAGGGCACGCTTTAATAAGAGCGCGCCCTAATTAGGGGATTCAATGTGTCTGAGCAATATGTGACGTCACTCACTTAGGTTGTTTTTCATTACCCAGTATGCTATATATTTTTGCCCTTACTTGCATAAGACCCGCTTCTAACAAGGCGTAAACTATGAGAGCCCGGTGGTGGCGGAGTATGTCCGGCCGCCCGCTAGATGTCGCCACGTTCGGAAGGACGCTCCTCCCCTCGGCAACAACAAACCCACCCCTTAGGGAGCAGGCGTAAGGGTCCGCTGTCTTTTCCAACTCTGCAATTAATAATATAATACAATAATTATACTAATTGTACTTAGCTTAAAAAACTACATATTATTTTCTGATAATAATAAATGGTAATTAAATTAAATTTTTAAAATTACTACCAGTAATTGTTATGTAAAACCAGTATCCGGTAAAAAATAGGAAAGCCAAAATTTTTTTGAACCATAAAAACCAAGTGCGAAAACGGGAGGATGGGTGGGTTGTAGGTGGGCAGCCCATACATGGGCACGGTGGGGTGGGTTAACCCCCACCCCAAATTCTGAGATGGGGGTTTAATCCCCCCACTCAAAAGTGGAGGAGAAAGGGTTAAACCCCCTCCCCCTAATTTTTGAAAAAAGAAGAAAAAAATGTCTTTAAAATGACCAAGTCCGTAGCCAGGGGGGGATTGGGGGGATTAATCCCCCCCTCAAATTCTGGGAAGGCAAAAAATTTCGTAAGGGTCCCCCCTTTGGTTTTTTTAAAAATTTAGAAAAAAAAATTTTTTTCCAAATCACTCTGTAATGTATTAAAGCTATCTAAAATGCATTATTTAAAGTGATTTAGGTTCATAAAAGCTCTTATTTGTAAAAAAGGAATTATTTATAATTCAAAACATTAGTGCAGTGAGTTTAAAAATATTGTATTCGCCACTCTTCCATTAACAACCGCAACTGGAGAGCGCTCCTTTTCTGCTATGCGCCGAATTAAAACTTAAGATCTTGCATGACCCAGGAAAGGTTTACCGCCCTTGCCTGCCTGTCTGTTCACTGTGATGTTCCGGTCCCAGTGGAAGAAATTGTAAAAGAATTCGCAACAAGCACAAAAAGAAGAGCAAATTTTGGATATTAATAACTGAAGCATTTACTATAAAAACTTAAATTAAATAAAGATTTTTTATTTTTAGAAAACGTTTGTTCTTTTTTATTAAAATAGTAATAAAATACCTAAAACTATTTTATTTTGTTGTATTTATTTAAAAAAACAACTGAAAATAAATAAAGATTCAGTACTTAAATTTATGTTTCCTGATGCCTTTTAAAAGCTTAAAATTAAAAAATTTTCCACCCCGGGGGGCATTCTGCCCCCAGGACCCCCCTGACAAGGGGCTCTGCCCCTTGACCCCGCTGGGGGGCTCCTGCCCCCCAGACCCCCCTTGTGGGCCCCTATAAACCACCTTCCGAAAAATCCCCCCCTCAATTCAAATCCTGGCTACGGCCCTGATGACTTCTAACTGCTTCGAAACTTAAGTTTTAGGGTCAAAACAAAATGAATGTTTTAAACAATAAAAAGCTCAAAAATGCAATAAAAAGGGCTTTTGACCTGAAATTAACGTTTTTAACCTATTTTTCTTTCAAAATCGAAAAAGGATATAGGTAAAATGCACTCCAGAAAAATAACAACAGGGGTAAAATGCGGTTCTCGACATTTAACCCCCCTATATCCGGGTTTAACGCCCCTCCACTTTGAACTAACTTGCCCATGTATGGAGCAGCCTCCTTGATTTTTTTTTGGGGGGTATCCCCCGGGTTTAACCCCCCTCCACTTTGAACTGACTTGCCCATGTATGGAGCAGCCTCCTTGATTTTTTTTGGGGGGTATCCCCATATGTGGGCAGCCTCCCGGATTTTGAGAGGGGGTATACCTCCCCAAAATTTAAGGAGGGTGCTCCAAAAATTTTTTTTGAGCTATGCCTCAAATACCTCATTTTTAGCGTGTTTAGTAGTGGGACCCCCCAAATTTTAGGGGTGTCCGGGGTACCCCCAAATTTTAGGGGGGGATGTCGGCTATAATCGGGATTTTTGGGGGTATAACTCCCCAAACCATACATTCTGAGAAGGGGGTTTAACCCCCCACTCAGAAGTGGGGGGGAGAAAAACTTAACCCCCCCTTCCCCAATTTTATTCTGAGAAGGGGGTTTAACCCCCCACTCAGAAGTGGGGGGGAGAAAAACTTAACCCCCCCTTCCCCAATTTTGAAAAAATGAAGAAAAAATGTCTTTAAAATGACTTCTAACTGCCTCCAAACTTAAGTTTTGAGGTCAAAATAAATGTTTTAAGCAATAAAAAGCTCAAAAATGCTATAAAAAGGGCTTTTTGACCTAAAATTAGCGTTTTTTTACCCATTTTTCCTTCAAAGTCAAAAAAATGATATGGGTAAAATGCACTCCAAAAAAAAAACGATATGGGTATTTTGCATTTCTCGGATTTTAACCCCCCGCCCACTCCGGACTAACTTGCCCATGTATGCCCCTGACCCCATAGGTGGGCAACCTCCCGGATTTTGAGGGAGGTATACCTGTCCCTCGGAATTTGGGGGGGGGGTGTTTACAAATTTTTTTTTGGGTTATTTTTAGCGTTTTTAATACTGGGACCCCCCAAGTTTTAGGGGGGTGTCCGGGGTACCCCCAATTTTAAGGGGGGTTGTTGTTGTTGCATTACCTGAAACTTATCTTCCCTATGCAGATTATGCAAAGGGCAGGTGCTAAGACAAGCCAGGAGGGGCGAAAAAG
Organism: Microlaimidae sp. YZB2_3; assembly: GCA_030248175.1. Lineage (NCBI taxonomy): Eukaryota > Metazoa > Nematoda > Chromadorea > Desmodorida > Microlaimidae > Microlaimidae sp. YZB2_3. The sequence continues at coordinate 202 of JASAMX010029719.1, read as the reverse complement.
TTTCACCCTTATGGTTGAGACTCTTCGTCCAACATTAATAACGTTGGCAACCTTTACCGCTAGAGTGTTGGGGCCAATGGGCAGAGCAGAGCTCACTCAGCAGTGTTCACTGCATGCAGTGTTCACTCATTCCGAGGTCTTCGTCTAAAGGATTTTTAAGTCGCCTTATATTGATCTTACTATTTAACTTCGTACATGGGCA
>JASAMX010029718.1:0-20632 GCA_030248175.1 Microlaimidae sp. YZB2_3 | reverse complement strand
AATGGTTTTGTTAAAAGTTATTCCAGGATAACTTTTTTTAAGGATGCGAGTGCAAAATCAATTTTATCCGGGGGTCGCATTCTGACGCGCGGTTAAAAGTTATCCCGGGATAATTTTTTTATATGCTTAAGTGATGCGAATAAAAATCAATTTTATCCAAGTTAAAAATTGGGATAAATTTTTTCTATTGTTTTTAAGGATAAAAAGAATTTATTCAACGGAAAGAGGTAAAAAAAAAAAAATTTTCCTCCTTAGGACAATTTATTTTTGCAAAAAAAAATAAAAAATACGCGCATTATTTATTATTTAACACAAGGTGGTGTTATTGCGGCGCAAATAAAAATTTATTGCATTCATTTCAACTCTTCACACGCGGCATAGTCTTATTAATTGTGCTATGCTATATATTTTATTTTTTTATTTCCATTGGAATGGATTTATCGGGGTAAAAAAATAATTTTTGTTTATTAATGCGCACCTGTTTGTTTAACTGGTTATTGTTAGAATAGAGGATTAAAAAAAAACTAAAACTAGATAGGCAAAAAAATGTTAATTTTGGGTTAATCAGCGATTATGACACTTTCCAGAAAAAGAAATACGTAACTATTCATGAGTTTAAATCATTTTTTGACTTTGTTTGATCTTTTTTTTTGTAAATACATTAATAGCATCGCTCTGGCAGGGATTTTTTTTAACTAGGTTTCGTTTAACTAGTTGAATTGCATGTAATAAATAAAAATTGGCAACACTAGAATATAAAAAAGTGTTAAATATCGTCTTATTTGGGTATAAATTGTTTATAAAAGCCTGAAAAAAAACATACTATTGACGTATTTTTCTCGTTTTTTAACTGTTTAAGTTTAATAAATTCTTTTTATCCTTAAAAATAATAGAAAAATTTTATCCCAATTTTTAACTTGGATAAAATTGATTTTTCACTCGCATCCCTTAAGCATATAAAAAAATTATCCTGGGATAACTTTTAATAGCGCGTCAGAATGTGGCCCCCGGATAAAATCGATTTTACTCTTGTATTTTTAAAAAACGTTAATCTGAAATAACTTTTAACAAAACCATTGAAAATTTTTTAATGAAAGCGGTTTATAGGTATAATAGTCGTAGCTACGACTCTCACTTTTTTGTATATTTCAATAATTGCTGTTCAAATTGGTGTTTGCGTCTTCTTAAATCGACTAATCAGCGTAATGGTAGCAGAAATTAAGGAGAAAGGCAAACTTCCAACCTTACTTGAGGTTGCACAAAATTTAAACAAAAATACAAGCGTTGATTACAAAATGCATACATATACAAAAGACTTTCTTTACACTAAAAACCAATTAATACAAAATAATCTTATATTAGCAATGAATTTTTTAAAGTTTGCATAAAAAACAGGTGAAATGATGTTTAAATATAATAACAAACAACCAAAAAATATAATAAATGCTAATTTTTCATTTTTATTTTTTAACAAGCCACGCCTACTTTCTCAGCTACAAGTATTTTACCCGCATAATAAAGATCAAAACCTGTAATTATATTTATTATATCAATTTATTACTCAATTGAGAAATGCTAATTTTTAAAAGAATAAAGTTGATTAATTTTTGTATTTTTTATGAAAAAGGTAAAATTAAAAAAACTGCGTTCTCATTTTAAAGAAAACACCTCATGACCACACTTTTTATTTGGTCCCCTCATGGCTGGCTGGCTATGTTTGGCCCATCGCCCAACTTTTTAATATGAAGATAAACTTTGCTGCTTTTTTGGGCAGTGCAATGGCAATAATTTTGCTAATTTAGAGGGACTTGCTCGAAGGATAGCACAAAATCAATTCACTTCTAGCAGGGGAGTCTCATATTTTTCTTATTATGATATATAGTTTTATGTATTTTTGATTGAAATAACTTAGTGTTTTTTAGCCAACTACCTAGTTAACTAACTTAAGTAAGCTAATCATTTAAATTTTAAATTTAATGAATTAGTAATTTAGTTGGTCAAAAATTAAAAATGTTAAGTTAAGTATTTAGTTAATTGTTTAAAATTAACAACTATAGATAAATTCCTTCAGGGTTATTTTGTGGAGGTGGTCAAGTAACCACTTGTCAAGAAAAATATCACTTGCACAAAAATAGAAATTTTGCCAGGTTTCTTGTTATTTGATCATAAAACTCTATCAAATTTTCAATCAATTGTGACCTTTTAAACTCTCATCTAAAACGATTGGTTAAGTTTGTTCCAGATTTTTCCATTGCTGATTATGAAATATTGTTTCTTTTTTTGTCAGCAATTGAGCTGGGATCATCTTCTTTTCAACTGTTCAAATATTGAAGAATTGGGGGCAGTGTTTAAAAAATAGAATTAACAAGGGAATAAAAAATCATTTACCTCTCAAAAAAGTAACACTAACTAACAAATTTATAAAATATCCATCCAGAGTTAAAAAAAACTACAAAGCAAAAATACATAAAACTATATATCATAATAAGAAAAATATGCAACTCCCTGCTAGAAAAGACGAATTGATTTTGTGCTATCCTTTGAGCAGTGCCTATAAATTAGCAAAAATACTGCCATCGCACTGCCCCAAAAAGCAGCAGAATTTGTGTTCATATTAAAGAGTTGGGCGATGGGCCAAACATAGCCAGCCAACCATGAGGGGACCAATTTGAAATTGTGCGGTCATGAAGGTGTTTTTTTTTAAATAAGAACGCAGTTTTTTTAATTTTACCTTTTCATAAAAAAAATACAAAAATTAATCAACTTTATTCTTTTAAAAATTAGCATTTCTAAATTGAGTAACAAATCGATATAATAAATATAATTACAGGTTTTGATCTTTATTATGCGGGTAAAATACTCGTAGCTGAGAACGTGGGCGTGGTTTGTTAGAAAATAAAAATGAAAAATCAACATTTATTATATTTTTTCTTTGTTTGTTATTATATTTAAACATCATTTTCAACTGTTTTTAATGAAAACTTTAAAAAATCAATTGCTAATATAAGATTATTTTATATTAATTGGTTTTAGTGTAAAGAATTCTATTGTATGTATGCATTTGTGTTGTTAATGCTTGTATTTTTGTTTAAATTTTGTGCAACCTCAAGTAAGGTTGGAAGTGTGCCTATATATATAATTTCTGCTACCATTACGCTGATTAGTCGATTTAGAAGAAATGCAACAAAAATTTGAGCAATTATTGAAATATACAAAAAAGTGAGAGTCGTAGCTACGACTATTAGACCTAGAAGTTGCTTTCATTAAAAATTTTGAAAATGTGTTTGGTCAAAAGTTATTCCAGGTATAAATTTTTCAAGGATGCGAGTGCAAAATCAATTTTATCCGGGGCTCGCATTCCTACGCGCGGGTTAAAAGTTATCCCGGATAATTTTTTTATATGCTTAAGGATGCGAGTGAAAAATCAATTTTATCCAAGTTAAAATTGGGATAAATTTTTTCTATTGTTTTAAGGATAAGAATTTATTAAACTAAACAGTTAAAAAACAGAAAAAATACGTCAATAGTATGTTTTTTCAGGCTTTTATAAACAACTTATACCCAAAATAAGACAATATTTAACACTTTCCTGTCTAGTGTCCCATCATTTATTGCCATGCAATTAACTAGTTAAACGAACGAGTAAAAAAATCCTGCCAAAACAACTATTAATGTATAAAATCAAACAGTCAAAAAATAGTTAAACTCATGAATAGTACGTTTTCTTTTTCTGGAGTGTTGACTAAAATAAGCCCAAATTTAACATTTTCGCCTATTGTAGTGTTTAAGTTTTCTATCCCATTCTAACAATAACCAATTAAACAAAACGGGTCGCATTCTGACGAAACACTTGTTTTTACCCCGATAAATCCATTCCAATGGAAATAAAAAATAAATATATAGTGCAAATTAGAATACTGCCGCATATGAGAGTTGAAATGAATGCAATGAATTTTTTTCTTGTGCTGCATAACACCACCTTGTGTTAAATAAATAATGCGCGTATTTTATTTTTTATTAAATTAATCCTTCAGATGGGCTCTGGGAAACTGTGTTTTCCAGACGAGACCCGGGAGCAGTGGTGAATGCTGATATCGTCGATATTTTAGAACTTGAGATTGAGCCGGAAGATGATTCAAAAAAGAATTCCTATAAATAAATACTAAAATATTTTCGGACATAAAATTTCCAAATACTAATTTGTCCAAAACAGAAAAAAGATTAAAAGTTCTGCGGAAGGCAGCGCAAAATATTTACCGCACTTTTAAAAAATTGTATTAAAACAATAAATTGTTTTAAATGGACTGAATTGGTGTTTTAAAAAAAAAATAAAACTTAAGACAGTGACATTTTCGTACCTTCTTAGTCGTTGAATTCCTCAGTATAATCCGGTTAAACGTCTGACTTTTGCAAATAGGTTACCGAGGAAAAGATTTCCCCATTCTTTCCCAAAAAACAGCCAAAAAATTTTTTTATTGGATTTTGGAAAAGCAGCCGCCCCCTCCTTTCTTCAGGGACGCTAATAATGCAACCGATGAGGTTTTTTTCAATGAATAGGCAGAGAGTTCGACTTTTGATGCATTGGATTTTAACGAAGTTAGTTGTTTAAATGAAACAAAAAAATTTTTTTGGACAAGACGAGATGCAAAATGCATATTCGTCGAATTGTGAACAATGAAACAGAAACGCAATAATACTACACTTATATAATTAGATTTACCTTAAATCCTATAGCTAAAAAGGCATGAAGAACAACGATAGCAACTACAAAACAAACACCAATCTAAAATCAGAAAAAAATCTAATATCAGAAAAATCTGAGCAAACAAAACGCAAAATGTTTATTAAAACGTTTTTGAAATAACTGTTATAATAATTGTTAGTGTAGCTGATGTTTTTACTCTCTCACTTCAGAAAAAACTTTGTTTCTTTAATTTTTACTCTTAAATTGCACAATTTAGAACAGAAACCTAGGTGTCCTAAAGTTAAGTGTAGGTAATGTAAGTTTTAAAAACTTGTGTCCTTTTTTCCAAAATGGAGTAGTTAAAAGCGGACGATATTTGTATCGTGATTTTAACCAGCGCACTCCTTTTTATCGACTTTTATAAAAAACTAATCTTATTTTTAATTTCAACTAAAATAAAGTACAAACTTTGTTAATAACTATTTAGCTTTTCTCATGAAAATCCTTTCAGCTTCATCGAAAAAAAAACAACAAAATTAGTCTTTTTACTTAAAAAAGTATGAACGTATTTAGAATATTCGTTCTGTAAATTTTACGAAAAATGTTATAAATCCAATTAAATTAAATTCATCTGTATAGTTTAGTAAATTACTGCTGGAAAATGAAAATATAGTAAGAAAGCACATATATATAGTAAACATAGGTGGGCAGCCTCCCTGATTTTGGGGGGGTATACCCGAACCCCAAAAATTGGGGGGTGTCCCCAAAATTTTTTTGGGGTATACCTCAAATACCCCATTTTTAGCGTTTTTAGTACTAGGACCCCCCAAATTTTAAAAGGAGGGTGTCGGTTATAATCGGGATTTTGGGGGGTATAACACCCCCCTGCCCACCTATGATAGTAAATATAGCACATTTTGAAAGGAGAGACCTTCTTAAATAATATTAGTACAATTTACGGCTTCTAATTCCAATAAAATTAAAAAAAATTGAAACAAAACTTTATTAATACGTTTCAAAATCACTCATATTCTTTTATTGGGGTTAAACATTAAAGCCATATACTTGAAAACAAGACCACAAAAACCTGTAAAATTTTATTAAGTAACCGTAGTTAAATTTAGTTACATTATTTAACACTAGCTTTAAGGATATTTGATAACTTATAATAATAGCCAGAAAAGTGTCAAAAATCAAATTTAACATAAGTGTCATAAAAATTATCAAGCCACTTAGAAGCTTTAACTTACCAATTTCTGATCATTTTTAACAGCCGGCCATAATGTAAAGACCAGCACACTTCCTGAGAGAAAGACGGCTATCACAATTAAAATCCATTGAATTAATGTAAAATCAATTACCCACAATATCTAAAATACGCGTAATTATGAAGTGCCCGACAAAGGGAATTTTTACTTGGTATGCGAATACGAATACGGTATATCCATGGATGAGAGAATGGGAAGGCAGGGCGGGGTTCACTTATCTTGTCTATTATTAACTTAAACGTTAGCCGTGTCCGTGTGTACAGAAGGTCTCAAGATCGAATCCCAACTGAGACACGCTATGCAAATACAATAATAAATAGTATTTATTTATCGTTTGATAGTATTAAAGAGGTAGTAGTTGTAAAGTCATGTCGGCCTTACGTCTTTGGTTTCATGCAAAATACTAAAATTGAGTTATTTTACCATTTTTACAGTAATCTAATATAATTTAAAACTATTTTCCAACTGAGACAAACTATGCGGATACGATGCAGTAAGACGCGACATGGAAATCCTCTGTGCTCTGGAAAAAGTTGAACGGTATTTGCCGTCCCTTCCTGGATGAATCCATTCCGGTCCGGGTAGAGTCACTGCGTAGAAGCTCCGTCAAAACCCCAAAATCCTGGGCGTCACTTTCAATCCAAAACTAACCTTCCATAACCATGGCACCAACATATTAAACAACAAAGCGTCCAGGCGCAATAATATTCTCAAAGCCCTAGCTGGCACCAGCTGGGGCTAACAAAAAGAAACAATAGTTATTAGTAACCTTCTACCTATAGGCCGCCCAATATTCAACTCTGGAGCCCCAATATGGTCGGTCACTCAATCTATCAAAATCTCATATTCAAAGACTAGAATCCACACAAAACACTGGTCTCAGAATAGCAACAGGCTGCCACAAAATGACCTTAATCGATCATCTTCATCAAGAGACTAAAGTTCTACCAATAGAAAACCACACCAATCTTCTTTCAACACTATTTTTAGCAAAAACCATTCAGCTAACACATCCATCTAACAAAATTACAGCCAATGATCAGAAACCAAGAGATATGAAACATACCCTCCAATCAAAAATTCGAACCTATAGCAAAAAGTGTTTACAACCACACGTTCACGGAAAAAACCATCAAATCAAACATTCACTCATACTTTATCAAAGAAAACATTTCACAACTGCAACCTAACGCGCTATTAAAAAGAACACCGTTACAAATTGACAGAAGCGAACAGCCACTGCCCAAAAAATCCAGAACCTTCTTGGCACAACTTAGATCTGGACATTTCCATCGTCTCAACTCATTTAAATCCAGAATCAACAATTGTATTACGAACGAATGCCCCCACTGCAGAGGCAAACCTCATGACGTCAATCAAACACCTATTTATATGCCCCCAACACAACATCCAACAGCACTCAAAATTAGAAGATCTAAGGGAAAGACCAGTGGATGCGGCGATCAGGTTCCTGGAGGACATCACATGAAGCAATTCGGCTATATAAACAACAACATGCGGATACGATTATAAATAATATTTATCGTTTGATTGTATTTATAGATTAAGTTGCACAGTCATATTGGCCTTACGTCTTCAGTTTTATACAAAATACTAGCATATAGTTATTTTACTATTTGTACAGTAATCTAATATAATCTAAAACTATTTTACAATAATATAACTTTCAATTATTTGCAAACGCATTTTCACAAAGGTTGTGAGCTTACACTCTGCGGTTGTGAGATTACACCACTTGGTGGTGCGATTACGCGTTGTGAGAAATCACCGTTTTGGTTGTGATATTGGTCGTCATCAGCACTGTTTAAATGGCAATAAAACAGGGTAGCCAACGCCAAAAAGCCCTTTGCGAAGACAAACGCTCACAACTAGAAGCGAGATAAGACACTGTTTCTTCGGATACAGAAAAAAATTACGAGTACCGAGTTTCTTTTTCCTGAATTTCATTTCAAGGAGGCCTATTTGTTAAGTCCAGCTTTGTACCACTACACCACAAGGGCAATTTGGTATTTACCTTACACCTTACAAAATCTCTTATACTCGCAAATAGTTATAAATTATTACCACAGGAAAGCACATTTTACGTCACAATGTCACTCAATCGCGCCCAAATGTAAAGGGAGGACTAAATAAACCCACATTTTTGCAAAATGAAAATACAATTAAAAATATCGATTTTTTATTATAATATTATTATTTTAAATACCATACTAAAATATTATTACGCAATGTGAACCGTTAAGTATGGACAAATCCTAACGACATACCGAAACGGGCACAAAAATAGCAAGACTGTATCCATAGGCACATACTAGCTCCAAATAACTGTATCCAATATCACTTTTTCTCCACCATAGGAACGCATATATTGCAATTGGGAGAACGCAAACGTAACCAAATATAACACTGGCACTTGCTGTCACTAAATCAATGTTTCACAATATGTAAAAAAATTGTTTAAACCACAATCGTTAAAAATTTTGAATGGTTTTATTGTTAAATAGTCGATTCAATGCTGAGATTATCGAGGGCAGCTAGATTTTATTTGCCTATAGAATACGAAAACTTACAGGTAATTTAAAACTTATATCTTATTAATATATAATTGGATAGATATAAAAATATAAGGGTTTCTTCTTTTTACTGTCACCGTTTGCTATTGGAAAATATAATAAAAAATCACAAACTAAACCAACATTAAGCTAATCGTACACCTTAAAGCCTAGTTACTACTAGAAAGCTATTTGGTACAAAAATAAATGCCACACAAACTTTAAACGCATAAAAATTTAAGTTATTAAACCTACCAATTCTAAAATCGTACTCCCAATGGTAGTCCGTTTTGCTAAAAGCTGATTGAATATATCGGGTCAGGTTTCCACAAATTGCAGTGGTAAATACCAAAGTTACACTAATCCAGAATGGTCCTAGACATTAAAAAATTTATCATGTAAATTGACATTAGGTAGGGTAACTGACTTAATTTCGGCCACGCCTTAATTTCGGCCACCAATTTAGGGTGTTAGAAAATTGGCTTATTTTTAAAACACAAAAGAACTAGCACAAAAGTAACTGGACTAATGTTGAATAAAGTGTTTTTGCAAAAGTTTTTTATTTTTGTTATTCTACATTATTAACTTTTTCATACAAAAAGTGATTTTTTTGTGATTTTCCTAATTTTTGCTTTGTGTTTAAACTGCATCAAATTTAGAACGAAGCAATATATAACCTTAAAATATCTTCTATTTAAGGCTCAAAGTTGTTAATTTTCATGTTTTGATATTTTCTTCAAAATCATTTTGCAATGCGTTTAACTAAGTGCGCATTTTAAGATTCCGTTAATTTCGGCCACCTGAAAATTTAGGTGAAAGAACCTGCCGTTTTTTACTGTTTTTAAATATCATTGTACTACCGTATTTATAAAGAATTTTTTTGCTCGTTTGACTTTGTTTTGACGTTTTTTAAGCCAAAAATAAAAATTGAACAAAAAATACAAATTATTAAAACTTGTTTTTTTAAGGTTTTGACATAATTATTAAAAGTCTAGCTAATAACTATTAAAGTTCGCAAACGGGAAAAATTAAGTAATATGTACCAAGAACAATACCTAAGGCTAAATTTGCAACCTTTATAAATTTTTATTGTTCTTTTAAGTAATAGTTATGGCCAGTTTTTCGTAGGTGGCCGAAATAAATGGCACGAGCCTTAACTTCGGCCACCTTAAAAGAAAAAGTTTAAACCTTCACTGAGTTTTAAATGTAACAGAAATATTCAAATTTTGCACTGGAATAACAAATATAGCTATTGTTTGATTTTTAGGCCAAATTTTGGCTTGATTGAAAAAGCCAGAAAAAAACTTATTCAAAAAAGTAGAAAAAGGTGGCCGAAATTAAGTCAGTTACCCTAATTAAAGCTTTTAAAACTCAAATTTTGTTCTCGTATATATCATTTCGCATATCTGAAATAAGGGAAGAGCACCACCATGGCCGTATCCAAGGAAGGGAGAACGGGTCCTTACCCTGTCCTTTTTAAACAAGCACTGTCTGCGGTGTCTACAGAGCGGCTTCCACGCAGGGACACTGCCCAGATCCAGCAATGGAAACTGATGGGTCCAGGCAGCGGTGGTTTTGTTTTTTTTTGTCTTTTTTTTTGTTCTACCTCTTTTCCAGTCAACTCGTACGATCTTCGCCACTGGGGGGGGGGGGGGGGGGGGGGGGGGGGGGGGTTTTTTTTCTTGCTGACTGCCGATGCGACATTTCACATCCTTTTTCTATAATCAGCGGCTAAAATAGCTGCCGAAAAAACTGGATGACTCTGTCTGGAGACATTCATCCAAACCCCGACCCAAACAAGACGCAATATTTTTTTGTGCAAACTGTTATAAAACTGTTAATAGAAATAGCGTCCAATGCACCAAATGTAACAATTGGGTGCATCTAAAATGTAGCAACTTAAAAAGTCTACCACTACAACCAAAATTGTTTTTGTAACAACTCCACATCATAATACAAACTCCCAACAATTCTACCTTAAATATTCTGCAATTTAACACCAACGGAATCTCCAACAAACTACAAGAACTAACAGTTCTTGTAGTTTTGTAGTTCGAGTAGAGGGCACTAAAAAAAGGGGAGGGGAGCACTGTTTGTTACTAGTAAAGTATTTTATATGTTAAAGTTTGCGAAACAAAAAAAAACAGGCTTACCATATAAATCAGGTATAGGTCGAATATGTTGGGCAATAAAATTTCCACCAATTCTCGGTATGAAACTATTTATAACTCGATTTGTAACTTGATCCGTATCTAAAATGATAAAGAATATATACGTTCATTACATACATGGGCACGGGGGGGGTTAACCCCCCCAAATTCTGAGAAGTAAGGTTTAACCCCCCCCCACTCAGAAGTGGGGGGGGAGAAAAAGTTAACCCCCCCAATTTTGGAAAAATGAAGAAAAAAATGTCTTTAAAATGACTTCGAACTGCTTCCAAACTTAAGTTTTGAGGTCAAAATGAATGTTTTAAGCAATAAAAGCTCAAAAATGCAATAAAAAGGGCTTTTTGACCTAAAATTAGTGTTTTTAATTTATTTTTCCTTCAAAATCGAAAAACGATATGGGTAAAATGCACTCCAGAAAAAAAACGATATGGGTATTTTGCGTTTCTCGGATTTTAACCCCCTCCCCCTAATTTGGGGTTTAACCCCCCCACTCCGGACCAACTTGCCCATGTATGGTTCATTAATGACGGTACAGTGACGTAGCCAAGGAAGAGAAAGAGCGGTCTTCCCATCTTTCTTCCCTCACAAAAGCTGTCGGCAGCGAATTTTTTTAGTATTTTTGGTTTTTTGGTACGGGGTCAATAGCGCCTGAGTAATTTTAGAGCTGTTTAAAATTAAGAGTTTATATAGTTTGTTTTTAGCTAGATTTTAAGGTTTTTGCTTGTGTTTGCTTAAGATATATGAAATAAATTCAACTAGAGTGGCGTAATTGGCTTTAAAATTGCTTTAATTTTAAATTACTCGGCTCCAAGTTCCTTAGGCTTTAACGACCCCATAGATTATAATTGAATAAACACATCGAACAAAGCGCGGAATCGCTTTTTCATATGTTTAAAAATGTTGATCCTTTTTCACTTTCACTTTTATAAATCCTGGCAACGCTCATGGTCACAATAAGTAATTTTAGTTTTAAAAAAGCATTATTTTAAAAATACTCAGGCAGTAATCTAATATAAACCCTTTACTTAAAATCTGTTCTATTTATCTAGCTTAAGGAGATTCAAAGAAAATTTTGATAAAAATTAAATAAAAATAAACATAATTTTTTTGATTATGGCCTGGGGTTGTCTATTTTTTACTACGTAAAATTTATCATTTCCGTGTTTGATTTACTACTAGCCAAAAGCACAAATAATAACTTACCAATGTCAAAATATTGTTGGTAGTATTCAAAAGTCCAAAAAGCTGGAGATTTTTTATCACTCCCACCGAGTTCCGCTCCTTCCTCGTTTAAAAGCAGCTGAAACATAATAATGCCAAAAATGTTTATATTCTAAGTAAAAACCGGTGTCGACGTAAGGAATTAAAACCAAAAAACGTGACTAGAATAAGAATAGCGCTCCTTTTTTCGTGCCATATTTTCCATTTTAACTCTTTCTAGCTATTCGTCTTAAGCTAGAACACCACATTAATGACGATTTTTACATAAAGTTAGATATCAACTTAGATATTAATTTTTGTTGGACAAAAGTATAGTGCGATCGAAAGCTGAGATTATGATGTATTCAACGGTAATAGTTTCATCGTTTACCGTTTGTTCTATTTCGAGATATAGTTCGATGAATTTTTGCTCAAAAAAAGCTCAAAAAACAGTTTTTGGCCATTTAAAAAATTTGATTCGCTCAAATTTTACTGCAATTTTATAGAAAGTTAACGAAAAATAGGGGGCAACTTTTAGAAGTGGTTTGGAGTAAAACGTAATTCAAAATTTTAAGCAAATTAAAAAAATCAATGTTTTTAAAAGAAAATGCAAATAAAAAAATCCTGAATTTAATCAAATTTTTTTAATCAAATTTAATCGAGTTTTTTAATCAAATACAATTCAAGGTATTGATTAGACTTGTGTTTAACTATTTAAAAGCTTTCATTAAAATCTGGGCGAATCAAATTTTTAAATTTTCATTTAAATTTTTTTAATTTGACGCCGAGAAACTACATTTCGAAACATTTTGTTTAAATCTAGCTTTTACAAAAGTAACCTCAGGTTGGCCAGTAGCCGAGTGGTTAGAGCGTCGGTTTAGGATCTTCGGACTGGACCCGTAGGTTCGAGTTTCCCTTAGTCAATATTTTTAACGTCGAAAAAAGTTTTTTTTAAACTTTTTAATTAAAAAAAGGGGTTCATTATTCAATATACGCTAAATGAGAAATGAAAAAAAAAATTTTTTTTGGTAATGAATTTTATTAATGTATTGTTTTTGACATGTGTTTTATTGGTGTCATTTAATGATTGTGGACAAAAAGTGGACAATTTTTTTAAGAAAAATAAATGTCAAAAATTGAATTAGGAGGTCAAATTACGTAAGTAAAAATTAATTAGAAAAGATCTGCCGTCAAAATCATATATGGGCACGGGGGGGTGGGGGTTGGGGGGTTAACCCCCCAAATTCTTATAAGGAGGTTTAACCCCCCACTCAGAAGTGGGGGGCGGAGAAAAAGGTTACCCCCCAAATTTTGGAAATGAAGAAAAAATGTCTTTAAAATGACTTCTAACTGCCTCCGAACTTAAGTTTTGAGGTGAAGATGAATGTCTTAAGCAATAAAAAGCTTAAAAATGCAATAAAAAGGTTTTTTGACCTAATAAAATTAGCGTTTTTTACCTATTTTTGCTTCAAAATCGAAAAACAATATAGGTAAAATGCACTCCAGAAAAATGATATATATTTTGCGTTTTTCGGATTTTAATCTCCCTAATTTGGGGTTTAATCCCCCAGTCCGGACCAACTTGCAACTTGCCCATGTATGATCAAAATCTAACTGAGGTGTTCTACCTTAAACGAAAATGAGGATACTGCTGTTCAATACTAAACTTCGCATCTTCGATTTCCGACGGTCCGGTCCGAGCCTAATCTCTAACAGCGCTGAGACGTCAGCCAATGAGTAATTCAATCCATTTTAATTATAACTTACAAAATTTTCCCCCTTACGAAAAAATTCACCTTCAACTCATTTTGAAGGTAGGGGGCGGAGGCACGCCACTGCTCACACAGTGTTTTTTAGCAGAGAAAATGTTAACGGCTTGCAAAAAAATAGGACTCCCAAAATGGACCACCTTGTTTTTTAATAGCTATTTTATTCTGCATAAACTTTCTTATTTGTCACTATTTTTGCACAAAACAAATAAACAGAAACGTTTATCAGCCAGGCCAGACAACATTATTTTGATCAATTATTTTACTAAAATGTTAAAAACTATCGTATCATCACATTCAAAATTTACATTTTACAATCTTTTGATCTTAAATATTGTAAAACCATAGACTACCATTTAGGAGGGGGGAGATAGATATTGGCGTATACTTGAAAAAATTTTTGTTTGGAAAGGGGGCGCTTGAACATTTTAAAGAGGTATCTACCAACGCCAGCACAGTCTGGGGCCCCACAACATCAAACAAACAAATTAACAAACTGCAAACAATACAAAACACTGCTCTCATGGTCGCAACAGGGCACACCACATTCACAGACACAAACACACACACACATTATACACACAGGCTAAAATCCTCCCAATCATAGGTGTTTTTGGTCGGGTCCGCTAGGGGGGTCCCCCCCGGGTGGAAGGCCAAAATTTTTTAGGGGGGGTCCAGACCCCCCTGGCTTTTTAGGGGGGGTCGACTCCAGGAGGGGGTTGGTCGGGGGGGGGAGGGGGGGCCTTTTGGTTTTTTTTCGGGGGGTTCCCTGGCGTGGTTCGGAGGAGGGGCTTGGTTTTTTTTGCTGTGTTTTTGCCCCTCTGGGGGGTTTCTTCTCTTCGGGGGGGGGGGTTCCCCCCCCCCGTGGGGGGGGGGGTCCCCTTCTCAGAATTTGGGGGGGGGTTCCCCCCCCGCCCCCCCCGTGCCCATGTATGGTCGACTCCTGGTGCGAGATTTCAAATTTAGGGGTGGGGGGGGGCCAGACAGAAGGGTCCAATTTTTTAGCAAAATTTTTTTAACTCAATAATTTAAGTGTTTTTAGGTCTAATATTGAATTTTATTTATTAAAACAGCCTATTTAGGCCTAAAAAGTGTATTAAAACACTGTTTTTAACTAAAAAACCGTGTTTTTGACAGTAAATAAAAAATATACTTCCAAATTGGTCGGGAGGGGAGAGGGGGGTCAGCCTCGCTAGGGGGGGGGTCAGGCCGGACCGCTCTCGAGCTTTAGGGAGAGGGGGGACCCCTGAATTTTTTCTAAGGGGGTCCAAAATTTTGGCTCTAGGGGGGGGTGGACCCCTCTGTCCCCCCCCCAAAAACACCTATGCTCCCAATAGCAACACACATTCAACTCCACACAAAACAAGCAAAATTTGCAGCCACGTACACAAACAATCCACTCAACTACTTAACACAACAACCTGCACCCAACAGGCTCAAAAAGCAAACAATATTTCATAACAACAACTATCCAACAGACATACACAACAAAGCACTAAAACAAAAAAATCCACACAAAACACAGTCACAAACCACATTAACAACACTCCAATAAACCCAATACTTCAAACAAAAGCACCAGCAATAAGCAACGAGGAAGAAAATCTTCCTCGCGGGGTCAGGAGCACCCTCGCCCAACTCAGGGCGAGGAAATCACCTTTCCTCTACTCTTACCTACACAAAATCAATCCCACACAATACAGAATCACCAAACTGTCCGCTATGCAAAACACAAACACACACAACACAACATCTTTCCTCATACACACACATTAACACGACCTTGAGACCAGAGGACCTTTGGGCGAACCCCGCCAGGTTGCTGATCTCCTCCGAGAGCGGAAAGAGGGAGTGAGCAAAGAAAGGAGCGTGTCGGATGAAAACAACCAGGGTTGAACGAAACTCTGGTTGCTGGCAAACAACAACAGGTATCCACATAGATAAACACTGTCAAAAAGCTAGGGGGGGTGTTTACCCCGGGTAAATGAAATTTCAAAATCTAGGGGGGGACCTGGGGGGTCGAACCCCCCTAGCTTTCTAGGGGGGTCGACCCGGGGTGAAAGATTTTGAAACCTAGAGGGGGGTCAGGTGGGGTCCGGTGTCCAAAGCAAAACAGTTTTAAACCATAATAACTTTAATAATTGTTCTTTTTATAGGATAATACTTCATTTTATTGAATAAAAAGCGATATTTAGGTATAAAAAGGGTGTAAAAGCATGAATTTGTGTTAAAAATTCACGTTTTTGGAAGGAAATTTAGTATAAAAAAAGTACTTAAAATTTTCTCGAGAGGGGATGGGGAGGGGGGTCGGATTTCAAAATATAAAGGGGGTCAGGGGTAAAAAATTCGAAAATTTGGGGGGATGGGGAGCACCCTGGATTTTTTTCTAGGGGGGCCCAAAATTTCGAGGCTAGAGGGGGGTGGGGGGTGCGGGTGGACCCCACCCTACCCCCCCCCCCCTTTGTTCATCTATGGGTATCCACCAAAACCTCGTTTTTAGCATTCTGTAGTGCTGGAAGGAAAAACGTCCAAAATTTTAGGGGCTCACGGGTGTCCCAAAAAATTTTTTGGGGTATACCTCAAATACCCCATTTTTAATGTTTTTAGTACTG
This sequence comes from Microlaimidae sp. YZB2_3, assembly GCA_030248175.1. NCBI lineage: Eukaryota > Metazoa > Nematoda > Chromadorea > Desmodorida > Microlaimidae > Microlaimidae sp. YZB2_3. The sequence continues at coordinate 4,358 of JASAMX010029718.1, read as the reverse complement.
TCACCCCCCCCCCCCCAAATTTTAGGGGGGTGTCAGTGGTACCCCCAAATTTTAGTGGGGAGGGGTGACGGCTATAATCAGGATTGTGGGGGAGGGTGTAACCCCCTCCAACCCCCCTGCCTACGCTCACATGAGCTTTTTTTTGCTCGTTTTGAAAAAAGATGAAAGCATTTCCTAAAAATTTAAATGTTTTAAGAAACCCTTCTAAAAGGTTTTTATCGTCTGTATCCTCCCATCCGGACCTGTTTGCCCATTGTGGTGTTTTCAACAATGTATAAAATCAACAATCAGTAATTATATACCTTTGCTTTGTCATCTCCAATATTATCAGGACTGTCATATTCACTGGACAGGTCTGGTTTTTGCTGATTAGAAAAATCTTTAAAAAAATAAACTATCAATATTAAATGTCTGGTTTCTAGTGCTGGATTATTTGAAGAGCCTATTCACCCTTTCAAAATTGAAAAATATTTAAAAAATACTCAAGACAAGAACACGATAGAGGTTTTTTAAGTTCCAGAAGTTCCACCCTCCTGGCAGTTTTGGGTTGGAACTTTGGAATTTCAAATGCGTTAAATTAGGCTAAAAACTACAAGTATTTCGCAAAATTAAGGCTAAAACGGGGGCAACTTTTTTAAACTTTTTTCATTTTCGAGCAGAGAGGGGGCATTAAAACAAGGGAAGCACAGCCACGAATATAGCGGGGGGGGGGGCATTTTAGGACCGTGCACAGATTTACGTGACTATTGAACACCAATAATCATTAGAATTGAAAAACCTATATAATCTAACTTTACCAATTTACTCCCAGCGACCAACGTAACAAAAAAATATTTGATTTTTGACTGTTTACATGCCTTTGGAAGGAACGCATCAGAAAGGGTTTCTTATCCAATATAATAAATAAAAAATTTTTTCTCTTCCAAAATTAAAAAAACAACGTAAAAGTACTCCTGTTTGGGAAGAAATCCTGCTTCGCCGAATTGGGTGGGTGGGTAGCCGCCTCCACTGGGCACCATACATGAGCATAGGGGGGGAGTAGAATGAAATCCACCCCCCTAGCCTCAAAATTTCGGACCCCCACTAAAAAAATCTAGGGCTCTCCTCCACCCAAAATTTTTAGATTTTGACACCCTACCCACCCTTGGAATTCCAAATCGACCCCTCCTCCCCCCTTCCGACCCAAATTTTGGGTATGAATTTAGGTTAAAATTTACTGTCACAAACACTTAAAAAACAAAAACACTGTTTTTGTACGTTTTTTTATACATAAAAAGCCTATTTTAGTATATAAAATTTTATATCAACTTAAATAAGTGATTTAATGTGACTTTGTTTGGAAACCAAATCTCCTCTGCTCTGACGCCCTCTGGATTTCAAACTGGCCTATCTCGGGTCGACCCCCCCCCCTAAAAAGCTAGGGGGGGTACGGAGCCCTCCTGGACTGCCCTAGCTTTCAAAGGGCCATTTACCCGGGGTAGTCAACCCCTAGCTTGCCGGTCCATGCTTATGTATGCTGGGCACACCTACGCCATTGTTCATTACAAATAAATCTATTCTACTTCTTTAATTAAAAGAAAAAAAGCCAAATAATTCTTTTTTTTATATTTTTAACAATAAACCACAAATAAATAAAATTGTAAAAAGTGAAAAATCCAAACATAACTAGTAGAAAAATTGCTCAATTATTTTAACATTAATAAAGTTTTTTTTTGAAAAATCTATATTTTTATAGTTTATTATTATATAATACGTGATTAGTGGCCATAAAGCTAATTTTCAAAACATACCTTGAAACTGTAAATTGTCCATTTCAAATAGACCAATGTCAATATACTAAAACAATTTCAGATATAAATTGATAAAAATAGCCGAGGCGTAAAAAATCCTTACGATTACTTTTGTTATCATTTAAAGGTGTATAGAGACAAAGTTTTTGTCTTTAATTTAGATTTGTTAAATATTTTCCTTACCCAAAAAAAAATTTTTGTCAAAAAATCTTTTTAGTGTCAAAAATTTTTTGAGCGATCAGGAGATATGAACCTCCAAAAATGGTGTTTTTGGATGATTTTGAAATTGAAAAATGGGTTTAAAAAATTTTAAGTAATTTTGACGATAATTTTGTGGGCTAATGGGATGGGGGTTTTACAAAAAAAAAACTGTCGAAGTAAAAAAAAATGTTTAATTCTGTACCGCACCTTTAATTTTTATTCCACTGGTTAAATAAATTAAATAAGCTTGATGATTTTTTAGTTTGATTAAACTTAGGGATAAGATACGGTAGTGCATTTAATTTCAGCACTTTTTTTGTTTTTCCGATGTAACTTTTCACTTTATGGCCCAATTTTCATGTTTGATAGCTCATTTTGAAGCTTTTACGATACTGCGTTGCGTCACAAAAGTTTCACTGTGCGAAAGTAGTTTTTTTTACTTAATTAAATCAGTTTTTAAAAAAATGGAAAATTGACGAAATTAAATGTGTGCATTTAATTTCGGCACTTTACAAACAATCAATTGTTTCTCAGTAAGAAAATCATCATTTTAAAAAATTTAAAAGCCTATCTTTATCTCCAGACAGTTTTCTTTTATTTAAGCTTCTACTGGTTGTTCAACGTGTAACTGGCAAAAAGTTACAGCTAAAATGCCAAATTACAGACCCCCCCTGCCACCCCCCCTTTCTCACCTATGATCCGACTTAAAGTTAATCTAAGATTAACGATTTTCGACACAAATTAAACATACTAACAGTATTGATTAGATATCTAAGTGATCTAATCTGAAATTAGAGGTAATCTCAGAATAAATCGTCACTAACTTGGGATTATATTATTAATTTATGCAAATTTTTAAACAAACTCCGGAAGTGGATTAAAAACTTTGCGAGTTTTTTCCGCTAATCTCGGATTAGTGACGATTTAATCTGAAATTAAGTCTTAATCTTAAGGCTGGTTCATACTTATGACAAAACGTCCTAAACGTTTTTTTGGACTTTTTCCTTTGGACAAAGTATGAACGCTACTTAGAATTTTATTTTATTTTAAAATCCAAAGGGAAGAATCCAAGGACAAAAAGTATGAACACGTCGTCTATTGGATTTTGTCCTTTGGACAAAGTCCGTTTTAAAGGACGTTTTTACGCTATATTTGTCCTTTGGACAATGTCCAAAGGACGTTTTGTCATAAGTATGAACCAGCCTATACATTAACTCCGTTAACCTAGATTATTCAATCACTACCACGCCTGTGCACTGCCCCCCCCCCCCGGGGTTTAAACGTGGGGGGCACGGGAGGGCAAGCAGAGGGGAAAGAAAAAAAAGCGAAAAAAAGGAGAAAAAAAGAGAAAAAAGAAAAGGAAAAGGGAAAAAAGGGACAAAAAAGCGAAAAAAAAGGTAAAAATAGGTCTAAAATAGCTTAAAATGCATTGAAATAGGCTAAAAACTGCAAAAATTTAGCAATGATGGCGTCATAATAGGTAAAAAATGGCGTCATAATTTTTGGGTACTTTTTCATTTTTCCGCAGGGGGGGCAAATCCTCCAATAAAGCGGGGGGTGGCATTTTCAAACCGTGCAGTTCTGCACCTCTGTTAGTACTTTTACCGTGTGTCGAGAATCGCTAGTCTCAGATCAACTTTAATTCCTCACACAACCTCAATCTTTTTATTTTTTTAAGTTGGATTAAACCTTCAGCATACAACCCCACCCCTGGAAACGTCTCCTCTCCCGCACCTCAAATTTTAGTAAAAGGGGATGTCCAGGATACCCCTAAATGCATTTTTTTTGGGGGGGGGGGTAGACGATTTAGAGATCTTTAAGAAACCTAAAACCTGGGAAGAATGGTCGATTTTTCTTCAAATTAAAAAAAATGTTTCACAAAAATTTGAATTTTTTGTAGAATGTCTATGATTCAAATTGTAATATAAAGTGTGCATTAACGCACAAAAGGAATTATTACCTAATTGCGATTTTAATAATGAAGAACAACAGCAATGAAATTATTTTATTTTTATTAAGTCAACCTTTGTTCGATATCAAATGGAACTTTTATCACAAGATTAAAAAATTACGAAGCACGTTAAATCATTTCAGCTTAGTTATTTCAACATTTAATTTTAAAAATAGAAGTAAAAATAGGCAATTGTTTATGTTTTCATATAAAATTTTTTTTGCAGTTTTTTGCATGCCCTTTTTAATAAATTAGCATCAAATAAATGACTGCTTTACCTTTTCATAGCTAAACAGCATTTTAATATATTTTTTCAATCGGTCCACGTGTAAATACCTTTTCAGTTATAATACAACTTTTATCAAATAAACATAAAAAAATTTTTTAAGGCGAGTTTTCTTGCTATGGGTATAATT
>JASAMX010029714.1:0-15216 GCA_030248175.1 Microlaimidae sp. YZB2_3 | reverse complement strand
ACTCAACACTTAACTCTTTGGGATTTTTTCGTCCAAAACCGCTGCAAATTTGCAAAAGGTATATTGCGTCAGTGCTGAAGTGTGTTAAACTCTTTGGCTCTCGACGATCGTTGACGAAGTTTAACATTGAGCGGCAGTGGCGTGGAATCTCTTCTGCGGATTTCCAACGGAATGAATACCAAAGGGTTAAATTTCACTTACTTTTACTTTTACTCTTACTCGTATTTTTTTCTACAAATACTTAAATTAATTTAGGTAAAATTAAAGTAAATTTAACAAGAGTAGATTTCCTCTGGGCTTGTTGTAAAATGAGTCTCAGAAGAAAATTTTTTAAGCCACTAACACACTAAACACCATTTACTTAGACTAAAAAACTTATTAAAATGAAAATTTATGCATAAAAATAGCAAAACACTTTAGAACGGACTTTGGAGCTTTAAAAATTGACGTTTTGCTACGTTGCACAATTACTTTTATTATAATTTTATTCTTGTTTTCACTTAAAAAATAGGTCTTACTTTTATTTTACTTAAATAAAATTTTGACCGTTACTTTTATTTTTACTTTACTTAAATTAAAATATTACAAATTATTTTTACTCTTACTTTACTTAAATTAATTTTTTTTAAAATTTACTTTGACTTTTCCTGAAAATAATCAAAAATCATTATTTTTTTACAACAGTAGTGTATACTATATAAAATAAGAATTTAAGGTTTAAAAAAATCGAAATATTAAAATTTTTTTGTTCTGCTTAAAAAAAACTTTTAAGTTTTTCTACTTACACAAGTGCTTAAATTCTAAAATGTGACTATTAATTACCTAAAACACAAAGTTTACAGTAAAAAATTAGAATTTTCGAAAAAAAAACGACCAAAATTACAAATTCTGTTAAATTTTTAGCTTGCCCCGGCCCCGGCCCCGGCCGGGGCGAAATTTTCTACCCCGGGCACGGCCCCGGCCTCGGCCCCGGTAAATCAAAATTTCGCTACCCCGGCCCCGGCCCCGGCCCTGGCATCAGCAATAATTCTGCCCCGGTCGATCCCTATATAAAAATATATATATATAAACTTAATCTAAATAAATCAATTTTCATTTATAATAATATTAATAAAGGTCAATTGTTACACAAATACTTCTATAGTGTGTACAAAAATTTCGAACAATGTCGAGAAAAGTCAATTTTTACGCCGTTATATCTCGCTAACGGACCAGAAAATTTGTAGGGGGATATATATGCGCATAGCTCAGACTTTTTTGTTATTGAAAATAATAACGTAAATAAGCGTAAATAATCAAATACTGTTTATCTATCTGCCCAACACACTATACCCACATCCACACTGTTGCTGGTATGGGGTTTCGCTTGATAACCTCATCAGATACAGTAAAAAAACGTAGTTCCACAAAGAAAAAAAAATTTTATTAGTTAGATATAAAAAATGCCTTTTGGTATGCTGTATGTTTTGGAAGTATTTCCTGAAAATTTGAGCGAAATTTGATTGCTGAACTTTTTAATGACGTGTTGAATGGGCGCAGTTTTTGTAAATTTTGTGAAAATATATGTTTACAATAATTTTTGCAATTATCATTTTTTGTAATATTATGTTATTATTTGTTTAAACACTTGTTTAAAACACTTACGAATAAAATAAACAAATTATATATCAATTCTACATACTTTTTGGGGCTGTTCCGGAAACTTTATAATAATTTTTAGAGGGTAACCCCCAGTTTTTTTAAAATCAGCTACTAATATAAATGTCATTTTCTAAATTCTTTAATAAAAACAAAAATATAAATACAAAACACCATGGGCCAACTTTCGATATATTATAACTTATTTTTAAAAAGTTTATTTTTAAGCTTAAACAAGTCCTTAAAACGGAGTAATTAAAGTTTGGCTCTGTTCCAGGCGTTTTTGGTAATTGTAACTGGTAATGGAATTGTTTCTACAAGAAATATGTTTGCTAAAGACATTTTTAAATTTCCAGGTTATTTTATCAAAAAGTTCCATTTTTATCTTAGCTGCTTGCTACCATATAAGTCCCAGAATCATAACTGAATTATTCCATGTTTTATTATATTTCTATAATAATAATAACTTACGCTTACATGCTTTTTTAACAAAACCATATTGCTTTGCATATTGTGTAACATAACTTTTGCAATAAATTTAAATGTTAATTGTTTTATTGTTTGTAAAATTTCAGTTCCGTAAAAATTGCCGAATTTTTATTCAGAACACAAATTTTAACCCTTTGGGATTCTTTCCACTGCATACCCACAGAAGAGATCCCACATCACCGCTGCTCAGTGTTAAAGTCCCTGATCGTTTTCGAGACGCAGAGTTTAACACTGAGCAGCACTGGCGGGAAATCCTTTTGGGGAATTTTCAGCCGTTTTTGGACAAAAAAAATTCCAAAGTGTTAAGTAAGAAGTTTCACGGATGGCAAGAATTTGGATGCTGCGCAATTACATGTACTAATTTAAATATTTCCAAAGTTCTTTATTTAATTTTGTAACGTTTTTTGGGTTAAATTTTTTTGTTTAAGGGTTAATTTAACAGAATTCTGCACTTGTGTCAACTTGATTTATGGCTTTTTTTGAACAAATCAGAATCACGGGCTACCCGTTTACCATGGTATAGACAAAAGTTTCAACCTGGATAACTTTGGTGGAGATTTTTATCACTACTATCATTTTAAAGTTTATCAAACTCAGAATTATATTTGTTTGTGATGTATAGCTTCAGTAATTCATGAATTTTTATTGATAGCACGAAAACAAAATTGTGAAATAGGATCTTTTTATACGATTTGTTTATAATTATGCCGTTTTTCTTAACATGTCATTTGTGGGCTGTTCCCAACACGTCATTAAAAAAACTGAGCGCACAAACTTCTCTCAAGTTTACAGAAAATACTTTAAACTCCATGTGCTAACAGCATTTCAAACTGTATTTCTTATCCATCACTAATAAAAATGTTTTGTTTTGGTGCTTTGTGATAACTCTAGAAAAAATAATTTTTTTATCATTTCCGTTGATAGTTAAGAGTCTGAGCTATATCCCAGAGATATGCTTTCCACAAATCCAGCTTTGTTTGCGATATATAACAATTTAAAATTCGAATTTTGTCGCCAAAGTACGCAATTTCTCCACATCTATAGGCGATCAAAACAAAATATTTACTTTTGAATATTTTGAGACTGTAAATCATGGGTTAAAATAAAACAATTAAAATAAACGTTTTAATGTTTTTCGCAAGAATCCGTACATTACACTAAATCTTTATTTGTTTATGGCACTCGTACACTTTCAGTTCATTGCATTTTTAACTTGCCGAAACACTAAATTAAAAATAATAAATTGTTAAAAAATATTTACAGGTCCAGGAAGAGTTAAATTGGCTTTTCTGGCGGCACCGTAGCACAGTTGAGTTTGATGAGGCAGACATTTCTGAGGCAATCCATTGATTCCTTGAATTGGCAAGGCTTCCGGGGGGCAAAGTGGCACATCTATCCTTTCTTCCAATTCGGACTGAACTTCACAGAATGCATTTCTTACTAAAAATTAGCATATTATACTGTTTTTTAATCACAAATTTCACAAAAAGTCATTTATATTTTTTTTAATACTCTTTTTTAAACAAAACAACGCACCATTTCGAGATTATAAAGCTTAGTCTTGCTTTTAAAAAAAGTAAAAAAATAACCAGAAAAAACTTAAAATATAGGTACGCATAACCTGGATATTTTTTAAACAAAAGTATGCTTTTATTTGTGTTTTATAGTAACTCACATTTCTAGAAACATATAATCATATTTTTAACACAAAAATATTTTTAGAAACATTTAGTAATACATATTTAACGTAATTAAGTAACTGAAAACTAAAACTTCTAAACTCCTGCTAAGTCTATTCTCAAACCTAAGCTTAAACTTAACTTTAAAGTTCAATATTTTTTTTATTCTTTTGGGTTCTAAATTTCCATTTTTTTACGCTAAAAAAGCAGGTCCACCAATTTACTAATGGCGTTAAGTTTACTCGCCTATGGCTTTCGCCATGTCTCAGGACCGCCCTGTCTTGGTACCCTTGTTGTGTCGCTGAAAAGATTCATTACGAACAGCTCATCACCTGTAAAAAAATCGTTTTGGAAATCATCAATCTTAACAAATTCGCAATTTTTTCAAAACGCCATTCCACCAACAAAATTTTTTGTTGAAGAAACACCTGTGACGACCCAAAGCAGAAGCAAAATAAACCAGAAGCTTAAAACTTTATTTAGTGCTAATTTATCAAAAAATTTGGCGTGTGGCTGACGTGCTCTTTACATTTAATTAGAAGGAGCGCTGAGAAACTTCTATTAACATTTATTTAGATTTTACCAAACTTCACACTAGGCAGGAATCAACACATGGACACTTTCAATTTTAATTCATCAATTTACTTTCAATACTTTTAATTTCAATTTTAATTTATTTAGTATTTGGAAGTTATTTCGTCCATTATTCTGTTGTGTAAAATCTTAAAAAACAACTTTTTTGACCTTAAGTCTAAAAAATAAAACACTCTTACGCTAAAAAACTAGGCTTTTAATATATGTCCATCAAAACATGACAAATATACATTTCAACATAAAGCTGTTAATGCTAGAATAACTCGAGTGGCACAAATTTCTCCAAAGGCTTAAAACGAATAAAAACTTTGTAATAGTGACAATAATAGTGACAGTGTAACGGTGGAAAGGTGCGCAAAACTGTTATGTCACTTGTCCCCTGGTGTGAACCAGCACTAGGAATAGTTTTTCAGTTTAGCAGTGCAGTATGTTGTGTAAAAAATAAATTACAAATTAAAAAGTTTTATTGGAATTTTCCCATCAATATGGTCATTAATATTACATTTTGTAAAAATATAAATATAAAAATAATTTACGATCTGTAATTGTAGATACATCTTGGGTATGAACGGCAAAAACTTACACTAACACTCAAAGCACAGTACTTTGCTTTCTTCGGTATTGAAAAGACTTTTCAATTTCAAAATTTCAAGCTAACTGGGTTTAATTCTAGTATTTTTACTCCAATCATTAATATAGTTATAGAGTATCAAAATGAGTATGTGTACTTTGAAAAAAAAACCATGTTAACTTTTCATGTAGTTATATTTTTTATGTACCAACGTTTAATGAAATGATAAAGAAATTACCACATAAAATACAAATTCAATCAAACTTATAAATCGCAGTTATTTTCTACACAACATATCACACTGTTAATATTAATAAAAACTTTTAATTATGGTTGAATTATATCTAGCTGACGCTAAAAATTAGAATGCAGACATGAGGAGACCAATTAAAATAGTGTGGTAATGACGTTTAAAAAAAAACAAATACGAACTCAAAATTTTTTTTAATTTTCACCTTTTCACAAAATATATAAAAATACTAACCAACTTTATTCTTTAAAAAATTTGCATTTCAGCTCGACAAATTAAGTGATTTCATAAAAAAATTATTAAAATACAGTTTTTAGTCTTTGTGTATTAATGGGGTGTAGTGAAAAAATTTTAAAGGTTTTTGTTAAATAATTCATTTAATTGTGTAAATATCGCTGTTAGCTGAATTTTATTTGCCTACAAACATTATTTTAATTTAAACTTTTTGTTTTCTTTGTGCTGGTGCTTTAGGGTGTAAAAGGTAGTACTTTAAAATACTTAGTTTATTATAATACTGAGATTAATTTGAAATAAATATGCAATAAAACTACCGAAAAAAATAACTAGCAAAAACGTTGGCTTGATTTCGGTTTACAGTGTTTAAATGTTATATTATAATATTTAGATTTCAAAATTGAAATTTCAATTTTAAATTTCAAAATGGCGTCCGCCAAAGACCTGAACATGAACTTCTACTGAACTTACGAATTGAGTCAATGCCACAACTTCCTTGTGCCTTTTTGCGTTTAAAATCGGTAGTTCAAACCGTTTTTTGTTCCAATGGCGCACAGAATATGTGGAATCAAGGGTAATAGCGACACTTCTATCATGTACAGGTGCTATCTTTTTCAAATTAAGAACGTTGTTAATTCCAAAGAACATGACAGTTTTTAATATGAATTTGAAAATCGCGAGCAACTTACCACGTGAAAAAATAGTAAACTATGCAAAGAGCAAAAAAGCTTTCAAATCGAAGATTTATAATACATCACGCTCTAGCTGGTCAAAAAATAAACACGGGATTTATTTTTAGGGAATATATAATAAATAAGTTGAATTCACATTAAATAAAAAGCCAAATGGAATTTTAATAAATGATTAATTTCAAAGTTACCTTGATCTTGAAATATGTTTTAAGTTATTTTATTTGCTTTTGCAGGGCTTTTTTATTGTTTCTAATAACTTTTAAAAAAAATTAAACTTTTGGGATTACTTTTTAATAATTCATAAAATTCTGGGACGAAAATTGGCCAAACCTCTATGAAGTTTATTATCTATAGCTAATCGCTTGGTCATTGTACTTATTTGTTTTAGAAATTATTCCTCGATATTTTTTCTTCAGTTAAGAGTATGAAAAGTAAAAAAAAATTGCGTCGTTCATATTAAAAAGTTTTTCTGCAGTTTGCGACTCGAAACATTGCAAAACTGTAAGTCAGTCGTGTAAGTAAATCATAAACATCTTTTGCGGTGCGCGCTGTGCCCACTGCAAAACACCCCCTATCAGTTTAAAAAAATGAAGGTTTTCATTTGCAATTCCTACTATGTGTCATCTGTTTGTTGAAAAAAATGGAAGTCCGCAGGCATACAATTCACAATTAATTCTATATTTTAATCAACAGTTTTAAATGCGTAGGGCCAAAGCCGGTGCTATGCGCGTCTACCCTAGGTCAGTCGAACACCCCATGAAAAGAGCAAGACTCTTACGGCTGAACTAAATGAATAAAAATTCACTTTCGGGGCTTTGGGAAAACAGGGGTGAACGAGCTTCGAGGGGAAATTCCTAACGGTCTTTTAGTTATGGACGGATCGGCCGCAAAGGCAAAGCGGCCGGCGCAGGTCGGTATTTATAAAAGATGAATAGCTAGAATTATGCATGCATGGTTATATAATTATGACACTATTGCAAATTTTACAAATATTTATAAGTGATTACGCCTATTATACAAAATTTAATAACAACAAATTTTAGACAAACTTTTATTATTTAAGTAAATGTAACGCATATAAAGCAAAGTAAGCGGTGACCATAGCAATCGATTCGAAAAGGAAGATCAAAAAGGTAACAAGGAACTTTAGAAGTTCTCTTTTTGTGCGCTAATTTTTAAGAAAAAAAAACGCTCGAGTAGGAGCGAAGCTCTACTCACCTAGTGAGAGATGAAGAATATGCAGGATCTGGTCTGGCGTCGGGGATGTGCAGTTCAATCAGCGGGATTCATATGTGTTGGGAGTGGGAAGGCGCCGCTGCTCGTGGAGGCGGCGCTTGGGCTCGGGGTGCTGATGGTTGCGGCGGTGGTGGGCCCGTGGCGATCGGTCGTCGAGGATGCAGCATTGGATGACATTCGTCTTTCGGGTTGTAAAACGAGAAGGGGATCCGGTTTGAAGGCATCCCAATATATAGTCATCTTGGATGCAACACTTGGAGGAAGATCTCTCAGTTGATACAGATGTCTTTGTAGAACTTCCTGACTTGCGCGATGACGGTATAGGAGGATCTAGCGGCCAACTGGGTCTTTGCAAAAGGGAGTAGCGCAGTGTTGGTGAGCTGTTGGAAGTCGCGACGGATGACCGTTTTGAAACATTGGGCTTACTAGGAAGGTAAACCAGAGTTATTAAGATATTGAAGGGGTATTATCAACTGTTTAATAGTTAAGTAAATTCATTTGTTTATAAGGATTTATTTTTGTGGCTGTTTTTAAGTTTGATACAATTTAATTGAAAATTGTGTATTATAATTGTAAACATATAGCAAGGAAACATGAAAACTGTACAACATATACTAAGTAGATGTATGTACACACATATTTACATAGGGAAAACCAAATTTTACAAAATTATTAAAAAGCAAAGTATTCGTTAGATGGAAACCGACATCTTATTATAAAAAGAAACACAGTCAATAAAATATTTATTAAATGCATTTACGTGACGTTCCGATTGTATCGCACAATCATAATCAGACGAACTAAAATACAAACAAAATTAAATTTTTTAAATCCAATATATAATTATACTTACGGAATAAATGCAAAGTAGAATAAAATTAAAGGAATATAAAAATTTTTTTTCCGGTCAAAATCAAGTTTTATTCACTATAAACGTTTTCTTTTATACATTTTTCAATAATACTGTATCTTTAAGTCTACTTTTAAAAATTTTTATCCATCGTTTTTAACACATATTTTAAAATTAGTTCTTGTATTATTTTATTTCATATTTTATAAATATTTTAATTTTATATTATATATATTTTTTAACTTTAAAAAATTTTATTTTGAAAATTGTATGTTTATCAAGTTATATAGATCTTTCGCTTTGTCTTAATATTTTTAGTATTCTTATATTCCTTTATTTTATTCTATTTGCATTTATTCCGTAAGTATAATTATATATTGGATTTAAAAAATTTAATTTTGTTTGTATTTTAGTTCGTCTGATGATGATTGTGCGATACAATCGGAACGTCACGTAGAATAATGTATTCAATAAATATTTTATCGACTGTGTTTCTTTTTATAATAAGATGTCGGTTTCCATCTAACCAATACTTTGCTTTCTAGTGTTTCGTAAAATTTGGTGTTCCCTATGTAATGTGTGTATATACAACTACTCAGTATATGTTGTACAGTTTTCATGTTTCCTTGCTATATGTTTACAATTATAATACACAATTTTCAATTAATTTGTATTCAGGTTAAAAACAGCCACTATAATAAATCCTTATAAACAAATGAATTTACTTAACTATTAAACAGTTGAACATAGATGTCCAATATCAAAATAACTCTCGTTTATTTTTATAGCAAGCCCAATGTTTCAAAACGGTCATCCGTCGCGACTTCCAACAGCTCACCAACACTGCGCTACTCTGGGGTGCAAAGACCCAGTCTGCCGCCAGATCCTCCTATACCGTCATCGCGCAAGTCAGGAAGTTCTACAAAGACATCTGTATCAACTGAGAGATCTTCCTCCAGTTGCATCCAAGATGACTATATATTGGGATGCCTTCAAACCGGATCCCCTTCTCGTTTTACAACCCAAAGACGAATGTCATCCAATGCTGCATCCTCTATGACCAATCGCTACGTGCGCACCACCGCCGCAACCATCAGCACCCCGAGCCCAAGCGCCGCCTCCACGAGCAGCGGCGCCTTCCCACTCCCAACACATATGAATCCCGCTGATTGAACTGCACATCCCCGACGCCAGACCAGATCCTGTATTTTCCATCTTGAATTAGGTGAGTAGAGCTTCGCTCCTACTCGAGCGTTTTTTTTTCTTAAAAATTAGCGCACAAAAAGAGAACTTCTAAAGTTCCTTGTTACCTTTTTGATCTTCCTTTTCGAATCGATTGCTATGGTCACCGCTTACTTTGCTTTATATGCGTTACATTTACTTAAATAATAAAAGTTTGTCTAAAAATTGTTGTTATTAAATTTTGTATAATAGGCGTAATCACTTATAAATATTTGTAAAATTTGCAATAGTGTCATAATTATATAACCATGCATGCATAATTCTAGCTATTCATCTTTTATAAATACCGACCTGCGCCGGCCGCTTTGCCTTTGCGGCCGATCCGTCCATAACTAAAAGACCGTTAGGAATTTCCCCTCAAGCTCGTTCACCCCTGTTTTCCCAAAGAAACGTAAGTGAATTTTTATTCATTTAGTTCAGCCGTAAGAGTCTTGCTCTTTTCACGGGGCGTTCGACTGACCTATTGTAGACGCGCATAGCACCGGCTTTGGCCCTACGCATTTAAAACTGTTGATTAAAATATAGAATTAATTGTGAATTGTATGCCTGCGGACTTCCATTTTTTTAACAAACAGATGACACATAGTAGGAATTGCAAATGAAAACCTTCATTTTTTTTCACTAGTAAGCGGTGTTTTGCAGTGCAGTGTGTAAGGTAACTTATATTTCTAATTTACTTACACGACTGACTTACCTGAATGTTTCGAGTCGCAAACTGCAGTAAAACTTTTTTGATGAACGACGCAATTTTTTTTTACTTTTCATATTCTTAACCTAAGAAAAAATATCTTGCAGCAATTTCTAAAACAAATAAGTACAATGACCAAGCGATTAGCTATAGATAATAAACTTCATAGAGGTTTGGCCAATTTTCGTCCTAATTTTATGAATTATTAAAAAGTAATCCCAAAAGTTTAATTTTTTTCAAAAGTTATTAGAAACAATAAAAAAGCCCTGCAAAAGCAAATAAAATAATTTAAAACATATTTCAAGATCAAATAAACTTGAAATTAATCATTTATTGAAATTCCATTTGGCTTTTTATTTAATGTAAATAAAACTTATTTATTATATATTCCCTAAAAATAAATCCCGTGTTTATTTTTTGACCAACGTAGAGCGTGATGTATTATAAATCTTCGATTTGAAAGTTTTTTTGCTCTTTGCATAGTTTACTATTTTTTCACGTAGTGGTAATTTGCTCGCGATTTTCAATTTCATATTAAAAACTGTCATGTTCTTTGCAATTAAAACGTTCTTAATTTGAAAAAGATGCGCCTGTACATGATAGAAGTGTCGCTATTACCCTTGATTCCACACATTCTGTGTGTAATTGGAACGAAAACGGTTTGAACTGACCGATTTTAAACGCAAAAAGGCACGAGGTTTGACTAAACTAAATTCGTAAGTTCAGTAGAAGTTCATGTTCAGGTCTTTGGCGGTCGCCATTTTGAAATTTAAAATTGAAATTTCAAATTTGAAATCTGATATTATAATATAACATTTAAACTCTGAAAACCGAAATGAAGCCAACGTTTTTGCTAGTTATTTTTTTCGGTAAGTTTATTGCATATTTATTTCAAATTAATCTCAGTTCATAATAAACTAAGTATTTTAACATACTACGCTTTACACCCTAAAGCACCAGCACAAAGAAAGCAAAAAGTTTAAATTAAAATAATGTTTGTAGGCAAATAAAATTCAGCTGACAGCGATATTTACAGTATTAAATCAATTATTTAACAAAAACCTTCAAAATTTTTTCACTACAGCGGATTAATACCAAAGACTAAAAACTGTATTTTAATAATTTTTTTATGAAATCACTTAATTTGTAACTGAAATGCAAATTTTTTAAAGGCTAAAGTTGGTTAATTTTTATATATTTTGTGAAAAGGTGAAATTAAAAAAAATTTTGCGTTCGTATTTGTTTTTTTTTTAAACGTCATTACCACACTATTTTAATTGGTCTCCTCATGTCTGCATTCTAATTTTTAGCGTCAGCTAGATATAATTCAACCATAATTAAAAGTTTTTATTAATGTAACAGTGTGATATGTTGTGTAGAAAATAATTGCGATTTATAAGTTTGATTGAATTTGTATTTATGTGGTAATTACTTTATAATTTCATAAAACGTTAACATAAAAAATATAACTACATCGAAAAGTTAACGTGGTTTTTTTTTCAAAGTACACATACTCATTTTGATACTTATAATTATATTAATGATTAAAAATAAAGAATTAAACCCGTTAGGCTCTGAAATTTAAAAATAAAAGTCTTTTCAATACCGAAGAAAGCAAAGTACTGTGCTTTGAGTGTTAGTGTAAGTTTTTGCCGTTCATACCCAAGATGCATCTACAGAATTCAACGTAATTTATTTTTATATTTATATTTTTACAAAATGTAATATTAATGACCATATTAATAAAAATCCAATAAAACTTTTAATTTGCATTTATTTTTTACACAACATACTGCACTGCTAAATTAAAAACTTTCCTTAGTGCTGGTTCACACCAGGGTGACAAGTGACAACAGTTTTGCGCACCTTTCCACCGTTACACTGTCACTATTATTGTCACTACTACAAACTTATTTTAGTTTTAACCTTTCGAATTTGTGCGCACTCGAGTTACTTAGCGTAAACAGCTTTATGTTGAAATGTATATTTGTAAGTGTCAATGGACATATATTAAAAGCCTAGTTTTTTGACTTCAGAGTGTTTTATTTTAGGATTCCAGTCAAAAAAGTTGTTTTTTTTTTAATTTTCGCCCAACGGAATAATAAACAAATAACTTAACAATATTAAATAAATTAAAATTGAAATTAAAAGTATTGAAAGTAAATTGATGAATTAAAATTGAAAATGTACATGGTCTTATTTACATATGTGCAGTTTGGTAAAGTCTAAATAAATGTTAATAGAAGTTTCTCAGCGCTCCTTATACTTTGATAAAAGAGCACCGTCAGCCACACGCCAAATTTTTGAATAAATTTGGCTGCCTAAAATTTTAAGCTTCTGGTTATTTTTGCTTCTGCTTTGGGTCGTCACAGGTGTTTCTCAACAAAAACTTTTATTTGGTCGAATAGAGTTTTGAAAAAATTAAATTTGTTACGATTGATGATTTGCAAAACGAGGCATTTCCAGTGATGAGCTGTTGGTAATGAATCTTTTGAGCGACACGACGGTCCCGAGACAGGGCGGTCCTGAGACATGGCGGAAGCCATAGGTGAGAACTTAACGCCGTTAGTAAATTTGTGGACCTACTTTTAGAGCATAAAAAATGGAAATTTAAAGCCCAAAATAAAAAAAAATATTTTCTTTAGAGTTAAGTTTAAGCTTAGGTTTGAGAATAGACTTAGCAGGAGTTTAGAAGTTTTAGTTTTCAGTTACTTAATTACGTTAAATATGTATTACTAAATGTTTCTAAAAATATTTTTGTGTTAAAAATATGATTATATGTTTCTAGAAATGTGAGTTACTATAAAACACAAATAAAAGCATACTTTTGTTTAAAAAATATCCAGGTTATGCGTACCTATATTTTAAGTTTTTTCTGGTTATTTTTTTACTTTTTTTAAAAGCAAGACTAAGCTTTATAATCTCGAAATGGTGCGTTGTTTTGTTTAAAAATATAAAAAAATATAAATGACTTTTTGTGAAATTTGTGATTAAAAAACAGTATAATATGCTAATTTTTAGTAAGAAATGCATTCTGTGAAGTTCAGTCCGAATTGGAAGAAAGGAAAGAAGTGCCACTTTGCCCACAGGAAGCCTTGCAAATTCAAGGAAACAATGTATTGCATCAGAAAAGTCTGCCTCATCAAAATCAACTGTGCTACGGTGCCGCCAGAAAAGCCAATTTTACTCTTCCTGTACCTGTTAATATTTTTTAACAATTTATTATTTTTATTTTAGTGTTTCGTCAAGTTAAAAATTCAATGAACTGTAAGTGTACGAGTGCCATAAACAATGAAAGATTTAGTGTAATGTACGGATTCTTGCGAAAAACATTAAAACGTTTATTTTAATTGTTTTATTTTAACCCATGATTTACAGTATTGCGAAATATTCAAAAGTAAATATTTTGTTTTGATCGCCTATAGATGTGGAGAAATTGCGTACTTTGGCGACAAAATTCGAATTTTAAATTGTTATATATCGCAAACAAAGCTGGATTTGTGGAAAGCATATCTCTGGGATATAGCTCAGACTCTTAACTATCAACGGAAATGATAAAAAAATTATTTTTTCTAGAGTTATCACAAAGCACCAAAACAAAACATTTTTATTAGTGATGGATAAGAAATACAGTTTGAAATGCTGTTAGCACATGCAGTTTAAAGTATTTTCTGTAAACTTGAGAGAAGTTTGTGCGCTAAGTTTTTTTAATGACGTGTAACGAAACAGCCCACAAATGACATGTTAAGAAAAACGGCATAATTATAAACAAATCGTATAAAAGATCCTATTTAATTTTTTTCGTGTATGCAATAAAAATTCATGAATTACTGAAGCTATACATCACAAACAAATATAATTCTGAGTTTGATAAACTTTAAAATGATAGTGATGAAACTTGCACGAAGTATCCCGGTTGAAACTTTTGTGCCCATGGTAGACGGGCTGACCGTGATTCTGATTTGTTCAAAAAAAGCCATAAATCAAGTTGACACAAGTGCAGAATTCTGTTAAATTAACCCTTAAACGAAAAAAATCCGTACAGAACGTTTCAAAATCCGATGAAGATTTTTGGAAATATTTAATTCAGTTAAGTAATTGCGCGGCTAATTCCAATTCTTGCCATCCGTGAAACTTCTTACTTAACACTTTGAGAATTTTTTTGTCCAAAAACGGCTGAAAATTCCCCGAAGGATTTCCCGCCAGTGCTGCTCAGTGTTAAACTCTGCGTCTCGAAAACGATCAGGGACTTTAACACTGAGCAGCGTGTGGGATCTCTTCTGTGGGTATGCAGTGGAAAGAATCCCAAAGGGTTGAAATTTGTGTTCTGAATAAAAATTCGGCAATTTTTACGGAACTGAAATTTTACAAACAATAAAACAATTAACATTTAAAATTATTGCAAAAGTTATGTTACACAATATGCAAAGCAATATGGTTTTGTTAAAAAAGTCATGTAAGCATAAGTTATTATTATTATAGAAATATAATAAAACATGGAATAATTCAGTTATGATTCTGGGACTTATATGGTAGCAAGCAGCTAAGATAAAAATGGAACTTTTTGATAAAATAACCTGGAAAATTAAAAATGTCTTTAGCAAACATATTTCTTGTCAAAACAATTAGGCTTGCTCCAGTTACAATTACCAAAAACGCCTGGAACAGAGCCAAACTTTAATTACTCCGATTTAAGGACTTTATTAAGCTTAAAAATAAACTTTTTAAAAAGAAGTTATAATATATCGAAAGTTGGCCCATGGTGTTTTGTATTTATATTTTTGTTTTTATTAAAGAATTTAGAAAATGTCATTTATATTAGTAGCTGATTTTAATAAAACTGGGGGTTAGCCTCTAAAAATTATTATAAAGTTTGCGGAACAGCCCCAAAAAGTATGTAGAATTGATATATAATTTGTTTATTTTATATTAGTAAGTGTTTTAAACAAGTGTTTCAAACAAAAATAATAACATAATATTAAAATAAATAATGCAAAAATTATTGTAAACATATATTTTCACAAAATTTACAAAAACTGCGCCCACTCAACAC
>JASAMX010029713.1:0-17722 GCA_030248175.1 Microlaimidae sp. YZB2_3 | reverse complement strand
TGTCCACTACTACTACGTTCAGTTACGTATTGCTATATATTTATTATAATACCCATATGTTTATACTCATATCAAAGCTTTAGACACGCTTATCCCAAAAATTTAAATTTCAACTCGATTCATCTAATGGTTACCATTTTTACAACCCATAATGTACCCCCAAAAATTTTAGGGGGTCTTTTTTATATATTTATTATAATACCCTCATGTTTATACTCATATCAAAGCTTTAGACACGCTTATCTCAAAAATATAAATTTCAACTCGATTCATCTAATAGTTAAAATTTTTACAACCCATAATGTACCCCCAAAAATTTTTAGGGGGTCTTTTTTATATATTTATTATAATACCCTCATGTTTATACTCATATCAAAGCTTTAGATACGCTTATCCCAAAAATATAAATTTCAAATCGATTCATCTAATGGTTACAATTTTTATAACCCATAATATACCCCTAAAAATTTTTGGGGGTACATTATGTGTTCTAAAAATGCTAAACAATACATGAATCGATATAAAATTTATATTTTTGCGATAAGCGTATCTAAAGCTTTGATATGAGTATAAACATGAGGGTATTATATATATTATATATATATATATATATATTATAATATATTATATATATATTTTTACTGTATATATATATATATATATATATATATATATATATATGTATATAATATATATATATACATATATATAATATATATTATATATATATATATTTTATATTATATATATTTTTGGGCGGAGTTTATACAACCTCGATGGGGAGTTTTAACGCTTTTTCAAAGCAAACCATACTGCGGCGGTCTAATACTTGACGGTCAAATGTTCAGCGTTCAAGTGCGCGGCGTTCCAATGCTGGCGGTCAAATGCTGGGCGATCAAGTGCAGGCGTTCAAATTTTCTAGAATCTCCAAGGCCGGAATTCAGAAAGCGGTATACCCCGAGTATGTGTATCCGGGGATTACCATTGTATAAACTACGGTGTCCCCGGATATGCCTCCAAAAAAAACAACGGTATATTTCGGGATATACCATAGTTTATCCGGGGATAATCCCTGGATACACAAACCCAGAGTCTATCCCGTGTAAACCCCGGGGGTTGGGAAAAATCTGAAACTCTATCATGATAAAGTTTAGCTTATTTTTTAGAATTTACTTAGGCTTAAGAAAAACAAAAAAGGCGTTAAAAATTGGTTAGCTGACTAAAAAAGGCGTCCCCTCTTAGTTTAACCGTGTTTAAAAAATGATTTTTCAGCGCGCTGAAAATTAGAAACTGCCGACAGAATTAAAGAGAATTAAATGATTTATTTTACAAATTAAATACATAAAATACGTAAAATAATAGCAAAACGTAATAATTTTATATGTATGTTAAATTTTGAAATTCAGAATTACAAAAATATGTAATTATAACATGAAATCAAATAATTTCGTTTGTATGTTCAGTTCATAACTATCGCAATATGATTTTATAAATTTTATAATTTTTGGTTTTATGTATTGGGAAAAATAGAAACTTTCGTTTTAAAATGTTGACTTTCACGATCTCGTTTTTAGAAAATCTCGTTCTTTAAAATCTCGTTTTTAGAAAACAACAAAAGTTTTTTGAGTGAGATTCTATAAACATGCTTCGAAAAAGGAAGTTACAGTTCATGCAATAAAATTTTGCTTGATTTTAATGTTTTTATTTTGGTTTTGGAAAAACTAAGTTTTTTAATTTACAATTTGAAGAACACAGCATTAAATACTAGTTTACCGCAATAAAGTTTTGCTTGATTTTTGGGTTTTGCTGAGGCTTAGCTGTTTTCTATAACGGAAATGTCTGTTTTAATAGGCTAAAACTTTTTTATACGCTTTCTTATTTTTTCCTAAGCCTAAGTAAAACCTAAGAATCAAGCTAAAATTTATCTCGATACACATTTAGATTTTTCAGCGCGCTTAAAATTAGCGCAGTTATGCAAAAAAAACGAATCTGTCCTTTAGTTTTGTCCCATTTTATGCTCATAGTGGTCCATGACATATGACGACAAACTTTCAAAATATGACGGCACTCACAAAAAAGCGGTGATATGACGGCAAAATTAATTTTTGTGCTTTGTGAATATGAAATGAAAAGGCAATTTATAAACCTAGGCACATCAGGAATATTCAGGCGCGTCAGGAACGAGCCCAGTACGCGTTTCTAAGCCTAAGCAAAGCCTAAAAACAATCTAAACGTTCTCCACGCAGCTATTTTATAAAGTTTAGGTTGTTTTTTAGGCTTCGCTTAGGCTTAGGAACGCGTACGCTAAAGCTCGTTCCTGACGTGCCTGACGCGCCTGTGTGCCTTGCGTGCCTAGTTTTATAAATTGCCAATGAAAACTACTGTTCATCGAGTTATTTGTGAACCATGACAAATACTTTTCAAGGACCACTTGGTAAATGGACATAAAGATTTCAAAAACGATAATTTAAAATCAATTAAAATTGTAAAATCAATTTTTAAACGAAATGGTAAAATAAAAACAAATACATAAAAAGTCATAATAACAAATATAAAATTTAAGCTAATAATATATCTAATGATTATTTAAAAGTATTAAATTACCTGTTTCGGCTCTATTCTTTGAGCTATTTTCACAGCGGCGGAACAGACAAAAATACAAGTTATATTTTTTTGATATTAAAAAATTCGAGCGTCCTCCAATGTAAAAAAAAATAAATAGAGAATATACGTAAATAAGCTTGTTTGTTTATTTGCATATATTATTTATTTCCTATCGTATTTGCGGAATCTTTTTTCGTTTAGTGTTTTTCAAAATCCCCTAAAACATAAGTCTGAAGCAATTTGATTTGCATGACAGATTTATTTATTATGATTGCAAAGGTTAGGCTGGTGTAACTCTCGCAATGGATCTTTTTAAAACAGCGAAAACTGTACCTTTATAAATATATTGGATAATGAAATAACTAAATTATATATTATATTATATATGGTTGCCATTATATTAAAATTTTCGCTCCAGCGGCTAGGAGGGGACACACCACAGACCGGCTAGCTGACGCTTCGTGTCGTTTTTGTGTTGCCACACGGCGCAGTTACAGCGCTTCGCACCCTAACAACCGCCGAGACATTGGCAGACCATCCCCGTTCCCTCGGCAAAATCCTATATACGCGCCTGATATTATGACCAAACATTAACATGAGGAAAGAAAAAAGCGAAACGACAGGGAAAAAAGGAGGAAAAAACAATAATGAGTTTAGCTAAAAATAATTAGCAAATCGATAAAAAAGTTTAATTTATCACCAGCAGCGATCATTTTAATAAACAATTGAGGATAATTTTTAAAAACAAAGTAGTCCGTGTCAGCCCTACGGCTGACAAATAATAGTAATAGCAACAATTAGCAGCAGAAAAAATTTAACTTTTAAAATTTATAGGGCCTCCTCCGGTAAAAATGTGTTGTCCAGATTAAAAATGTCCGTGTTATTTTTTTAAACTCAGATTCATTTGCTAATTTTATCAAAATTCAATCCTTCTATTGATAAATCCCTGAATTGTAAGCTTTGCAATGATATCTCACTTAATTCACTTCGTTTAGTAGTTACCAAGGATCCCTTTCGCCTTTTTTGGTAAAAACGATTTGTCAAGCATACAGATGTCCATAATATTTTTTTAAAAAGTTTTAACCCCCTTATGAGACTCTCTGAACTGTAAGCTTAAGCTATAAGCTGTAAACTGTAAGCTGAGCTGAAATCGTTGCTATTGATATAAAGTTAAATAATAATTCAAAAATTAGACTAATTGGTCTTTATAGAAAACCGTAAACTATAAAAATAGATGAGTTTGTTATTTTTGAAATATTACGCAAAATTACAGAAAATTTTTAAAGTTCTGTTATTATTACGGGCGACTTCAATTTACCAGGTTGTGACTGGTATAATTTTTAGTTGAAATCTAATAATTAAAATGAAGAAGAGTGGATAAATTTTTTTGACAATCTTGAGTTAACTTTTTTTTTTCAAGAAACCTACTAGGAACAATAACTTTTTAGATCTACTTTTGACCAACGATACTGAATTTTTGCAAGACATAAAAATTTTGCCAGGTTTCTTTTTATCTGATCATTAAATTTTCAATCAATTGTGACCTTTTTAAAATCTCATCTAAAACTGTCGGTTAAGTTTGTTCCAGATTTTTCCAATGCTGATTACGAAATGTTGTTTCTTTTTTTTGTCAGCAATCAACTGGGATCATCTTTTTCAAACTGTTCAAGGATTGAAGAATTGTTGTGGCAGTGTTTTAAAAATATAATTGACGAGGGAATAAAAAATCATGTACCTTTCAAATAAGTAAAACTAACTTACAAATTTATAAAATATACATCTAAATTTAAAAAGCTACAAAACAAAAAAAAAGTTTGGCGGGAATATAAGATAGGCCTTAAACAGACTTAATTTAATTGGTCCGCTCATGTCTCGAGGTTCAGTACAAACTTTCGAGGTCAGCCTGATGTAATTCAACCATAGTCACCAGTGAATTGTCAACTTGTATTTTTAAAAAATTGCATTTTTGTTCCAAATTGAGCAATTTTATAAATAATTGGTAAACTATGGGAGTTAAACAGTTTAATATTAAACTGTTTTTGCTAAAAAAATTTTATTGGATTTATTGTTAAATAGACTATTTAAGTATTCAAATCATTAAGAAAAATAGATTGTATGTTTCATTTGTTGTAGCTAAATATTTCCGTAACAACAATTTATGGGGAAGAATTTCCACCGTGGAAGATTTATTCTCGAGGGAAAAATTTCCGCGACAAAATTTTTCCCGCTTTTTTCGTTTTTCTCATATAACTGCAAACGCTGGCAAAATAGTACACAAGCGTAAACATTCCTGGAAACAAAAATTTTGTTTTTTTTTGGTTTTGTGTAAAATTGTTTGTAATAAGTAAATAATATTATTATAATAAAGATTTAAACAAAGTTTTCGATTTTCTTTGTAAATTAATTTTTTTAAAATGCTTATTAGTGATGTTCCTACCTTCCAATATAAAGGTCCGGAACTCCGGCCATATAAAGCGAAGAAAGCTCCGGAGCTCCAGTGCTCCGCCCCTTATAAAAGCAATTTGAGGCTTTAGCTTGAAATGCATTTTAAATTACTCTATTACTATTTGTAGGACTATTTTTACTGATTAAAATAAGTTTTGGAAAAAATTTAATTTGCAAAAAAATTTTGACAAAATAATATATTGCACCACTCTTTAATCATTCATGAAATTAGTACACAAAAAGGTCTGGAGCTCCGGAGCTCCAGACCTCCGGAATAATTGCAATTTTTAACGCGCAGTCAGCTAACGTATCATTTCGACTTATTCTGTCGTGTATTTTTATTAATAAAATGATCTGAGTGCTAATTTTTCGAGTGAGAGAACCTGTTTTATTAAGTTTGCAAAAAAAACAGTATTTAATTAGTATTTTATAAATGTTTTAGTATTCGAATACTCCAAAATATTTGATACTTTTTAAAAACTTGAATACAATACCAATAAAATACCGACCTTTTCAAAATAGTATCGATACTTTTAAATAAATACTTACCCCTAAAAAAGTAGTATTTATTTAGTATTTAAATACTAATTAAATATATTTTTAACCCCTACCCAATACATAAATTAAAGAAATACCTTGTAGATTTTTGTAACCTTTTTAAAAACCATTGGTTTTAATGAAATCAACTGAATTTAAAAAAAAAACAATTTCAGAAAATAGTTCAAAAATTATTTTACTTTAAACAATCGAAATTTATAAAAATATTTTTGAAAAATCAAGAAAAAGCACGGTTTAAGCAAAAAACAAAAGAAAAAATATCTTTAATTTGGCTTGCCAGCAGTACAGAGTTGTTGCATGCAGCAACTCGCCTTATCCGCTATCTGCTATCTGCTATCCGCTATCTGCTATCCGTCCCGGTGTGAACGGTTATCCGCTATCTGCTATCTGCTATCCGCTATCTGAGGTTATTTTACTCCGGTGTGAACGGTTATCCGCTATCTGCTATCCGCTATCCGAGGTAATTCCGGTGTGAACGTACTATCCGCTATCTGCTATCTGCTATCCGCTATCTGAGGTTATTTTACTCTGGTGTGAACGGTTATCCGCTATCTGCTATCCGAGGTAATTCCGGTGTGAACGTGCTATCTGCTATCCGCTATCTGCTATCTGCTATCCGCTATCCGTCGGTGTGAACCGGCCTAAAAAAATCACGTTAGAGCTAATGGAGAAAAGCAAAGAGATGAGAAGAAAGAAATGGCAAGCGCTTAGACTGGGTATAGAAAAAGAGCCAAAATGGAGAAAAGCAAAGAGATGAGAAGAAAGAAATGGCGGGACCTTAGAGCTGGGTACTAAAGAGCCAAAATAGGGGTCTTAAGAGCCCGAAAGGAAGGCACATAGGGACCTAAGAGCCAAACGAGAGCGGACCTGTTCAGAAATAACCTTTACATGCGTAATCGACGAGTAAGAGGAACCGAAGAGCCAAAAAGTAAAAAAACCGTTAGTAGACTACTTTTATAAAAAAAAATTAGAAAGTTTTAACCTTGAAATATGTTAGTAATTATTTGTAATAAAATATTCTTTTTCATGCCTCAGAATTAACAAACTTAATTCTAATTAATCAATTTTTTTCTCTGTCTTCGTATATTTCTCAAGGTATTTCTTGACGACCGATAGACAAAATGGGCTATTTAACATTTTAAACCTTGACCAAAGAAGAGATTAGGAGAAGTTTGAGACTTATATTTTTTAATTTCGTCTTCTCGAGTTTGTTTAATAATTATTTAACATTATTTTGTTTAATAATCATCAAGACAGACTAAAGAGTTTTTGTAAAAAGTGAGAACCTACCGAAATTTAAAATATGCAAAAACCTTTGCCTAAGTCAAAGCTAAAAAATGAGCCAAAAAAATGAAAGATTTAAAGCCAAAAGTGTGTAAAATGGAAAAAAGACAACATCTTTTGCAAGAAGTGAGAACTACCGAAAGTTTAAAAACGCAAAAACCCTTGCTTAAGTCAAAGCTAAAAAAAACGAAAAATAAAAGTTTTAAAGCCAAAAGTGTAAAATGAAAAAAAGCCAATATCTAATCGCGAACTCAAAGTCAAAACTTATTAAATAACGTAATTAAAAAAACGAAACGCATTTAAAGGCTCTAAAGTCCCTTTTTTGTGGCTCTTTAGTCTCAAAAAATCAGTCTCCTAAGCGTGGCTCTTTGTACCCTTGGCTCTTTAGTGTTTTTCGTGATTATCTCCCACTTGGCTCTTTTGTCTCTTTTGTTCCCGCTGCTTGGCTCTTAGGTCCCTTTTTTTCCGGCTCTTTAGTACCCAGCTCTAATGTCCCTTGGCTCTTCTGGCCCGTTACCTTTCACATTTTACATGTGGAAACTCCATCAAAAAGCGTTGAATTTTCTACAGTGTTATGTGGAAAGATTATCATGTGGATTGTCAACAAAACTGTGGATTATTCCACAGATCTTTGTAGAGATTTCCGTTCGGATTTTTTGTTTGTTTACAAGCGCAAGATAAAATGTAAAATTATCTACATGTGGAATTTCAAGCAAAAGCGCGGAATTTTCTTAGAGTATTACGTTGAAAACTTATCACGTAGATTATTCAACAAATTGTAGATTATTCCACAAGTCGTTGTGGATTTTTTTACGTGATAAAAAATCGACACCCTGGAATAATCTACCTACAGTTTGAACAATTGTTTAACACACAGTCGAAGATTCTCTACTCCTATGCATTCTTGTTTGAGTTGAGGCTTAGAACGCTGAAATCTTGTACTGGAATATAGGAAAGTGTGTCAGCTGTCAATTGTGACATCATCCTGGGGGGCGCAACAACTAAAGCAGATCTCCATGGAATAGCTTGTAAAGTTCTGTAAAATAATTTGATCAGTTTTTGTCGATTTACATTTTTATGCTAC
The DNA here is from genome assembly GCA_030248175.1 of Microlaimidae sp. YZB2_3. NCBI lineage: Eukaryota > Metazoa > Nematoda > Chromadorea > Desmodorida > Microlaimidae > Microlaimidae sp. YZB2_3. The sequence continues at coordinate 9,747 of JASAMX010029713.1, read as the reverse complement.
GCATTTTTTGTGTTTTCCATTTTGTGTATTTTTCTCTTCATATTCACAATAAGTGTTCTAACATATTATTATATGGTGTACTACCTTGTGAATAAAGTTTTATTTCATTCATAACGTTTTTCAAGTGTGTTAACATACTATACTAAAACATATTAGCGTTTTGTGTTTAATAATCGAATAACTTTAAAAAGCGATTGTACAAATCAAATTTCTATATTGTCTAAAACCGACTAATTTTTCAATATTTTACTGATCAAGTTGAATTTAAAAAACATTTTTTAGAACTTGATTTTAAAATTTGTAAGCACTTGTTATTAGAAGCTTAAAATACTTTCATTTACAAAAATAAATGAATTTGCCATCTGCTTTTGTAATAATGTTCATTATGTTTTTGTTTTTTTTTATTTACAACAATTATAAAAATAATGCACTAAACAAGAATGAAATTAGTTATTTCTAAAAAATTAAGTTGAATTTAAAATACTTAATATAAGTTTAAATAAAAATTAAACAACCTACTTAATTTTCATTTTTAAAAAGTTTTTCAACTTGAATAATAATTGAGTTTTTACCCATTCCAAATAATTTAAAATAAACAGCTAGTGGTTCTTTAAAATCAGAAATTGATTATTTATGGACCAAAATTAATCTAAATTGGAAGTTTCAGACAACTATTTAAAATTTAAGGCCATTGGGATCTTGCTAATTTTTTTAAAATCACCTTTTCAAGGGATTTTGGCCAAAAACTTTCGCTTTTTAATTTGACGCTATAATACCTGCTGGTATTTCGGTTTATTTAAGTTAATAATCTTTTCATCAGGTAAATAGTGTTTTATTAATATTGAATAAATATTTGCAGCAGTGCTACAAGTGTTCTTTTAATATATCACTAAAAACCCAATAGAGAAGCTGCCCTTATACGCAATACCTTAGTAAAGTTAGTTATAGTTAGTGAAGTTCCTTACCCATATGGAATTCTAGGGCTTGAAACTATCGGGAACATAACTACTGCCAGGGCCACAAAAATAAAAAAGAGACAAAGTTATACTTCCCGCACTTACTCAACTGGTAATGCATTTATGGTGTCGGGATCCATCAGAGCCATCAGTTTCGTCCACTGTAAGTGTCTAATACAGTTTGCAGCGGTAAGTTGGCAAAAGACTGCGCCGGAATGGTGGCAAGTTTGGAGGCGGATACAAATCTCATTTGTTCAGGTTCAAAAAAGTGAAACCCCTCTGACGGAATTTTAGCCAATGTGCGAGCGCTCATACCGCCTAAACGATGACTTGAGCGTTTTTTTGAGAATGTTACAAAAATGTAATCTAGTTTTTATTGTTTTTTTGTTTATAATACAGTGGATGAAAATGGTGTAGATCCTTTTTTTTTCTTGGGTTTAAAATAAAAATCTAAACCATTTCCTTCCATTACAGTATACACTATCAAAATGGTTCTATTATTTATCCAGTGTTTTTTCTCTGTAAATACTCATTCAGTGGGTGTACTTTTAACAACTTAAGTTTAAAAAATAAATTCAAATGCTTAAAAAAGCGACCTTCTTAGTTTTAAGATTATATTTAGACATATTAAAATCGATAGATTTTCAAGTCCCTCGTTTTGATAAATTAGATATCAATGCGGTAGTTACCTGTTTAAAAAAACACAGGGTATGGTCGCTATTTGTTTACAAAAAACTTTTTATTTAACGCCAAATGTTTATATGCTATAGGCAAATAAAATCTAGCTGACCGCGATATTTGCCGTATTGAATCGACTAATTAACAACAAAAACATTCAAAATTTTTCACTAAAGAGGATTAATAACAAAGATTAAAAATTGTATTTTAATAATTATTTATTAAATTACTTAATTTGTAATCTAAATGCAAATTTTTAAGGGCTAAAGTTGGTTAATTTTTGTATATTTTGTGAAAAGGTGGATTTTAAAAGAAATTCTTATTTTTTTTAAACGTCATTACCGCACAATTTTAATTGGTCCCCTCATGCCTGCATTCTAATTTTCAGCGTCAGCCAAATATAATTTAATCATAAAAAGGGTGACCGTTTACATAAAAAGAAGGGTGACCGTTTACATAAAAAGAAGTTCAATCTCAAAAAAAATTTTAAGCGATTCTATTTAAAATTGACTCTCAGATTAGGGTGTAAATTAACCCAGAGAAAAAAATTAACAAAGAAAGTTTTTTTAAAAACATTTTAGCTGGAAGGGGTCTTAGAAAACCTAAGATGTACTTTATGGTTTATTATTAAATCTTTCTAAAAAGTTCAGTGTGAACTAAATATTTTTTGAATTTTTTGCACGATTTTCAGATTAGAGATTTTTTAAATCTTTTTTTAAAAATTTTCTAGTTTAACTTCAAAAACCTTACAAATAAAAGTAAGAACTAGCAAAGGAAGAGGCTGGATAGAATAGAGCAGGAAAAAAGGGTGATTTTCTAATTATCCTGCACAGAAAGAAAAAAACTAGTCTAAAGGTGAACGTATGTTGAATGAAGTAAGTTAGGATCTGGCATGTGGAGAAGTTCTCTAAATGAAAAAATGTATAGATCGTAGGATACTGTATTATTTTTATCTTGGTAACTCAATTTTACATCTCAATTGTAATTGTTTTCCAGTTGGAGGGAATGGCAATGTATAAATATTGATTTCCAGTTTTCTTTTAAAACAGGTAATCACAATAAAAAATTCATTATCATAGGGTACACATTTCTTTATTTAGTTAGCAATTAGACAATCTAGATGTTAATTTTCCATTAAAAAATTTAATTAGAATGTACTATTACTCTTTACTCTGCAAAAAACGACGTAAAAGGAAAATGTTCTGAAATTCTTTATAAAAATCTTACTGAAGGCATTGGGATTTTAACAACGATGAGTGACTTCCATTCCATGGAATGTATTCAAAATATTCCCGATTCAATGTGTTGAAAACGCAGGCGTCCAACACCGGGGGGGGGGGGGGGGGGGGGGGGGGGGGGGGGGGGAAGTTCAACTCGGTGTTAGCAAGAATACATAACACAAGAGAATATCCGACTGTACACTAAAATTTTGACCAAAATTTTGCGAGAAAAGTCGCACTTTTGAATTCGTGTGCGACTTTTCTCGCAAAAATCCGCCATTTTCTGCTAGTTTTTCCGCGCTGCGATTTTTAACACAGTGTTAGTTTTCTCGCAGTGGGGACTGCGACTTCTTTCGCACTCTATGCTGCTTTATTCGCACTGCGATTATTTACGCACTGCGAGTTTTGCTGCGCAACAAAAAAAATACAGACGCTGGTAGTCATTTTCAATTGAGTAAAACACTTCGAAACTTGTTTTATTTAATTTTAAAACGTTGGAAAGTTACTTTATTTTATTAAAACTAAAAAGTTTTAACATCTTAAGGTAAAAAAACGACTTTTACGCATTTAAACACAACATTTTTGCTCCGCTTTGTTTTTATTTTTTTTGTTGTGCAGCCCGACCCGCAGTGCGAAAATAATCGCAGTGCGAATAAAGCAGCATAGAGTGCGAAAGAAGTCGCAGTCCCCAATGTAAGAAAACTAACACTGTGTTAAAAATCGCAGCGCAGGAAAACTAGCAGAAAATGGCGGATTTTTGCGAGAAAAGTCGCACACAAATTGGAAAGTGCGATTTTTCTCGCAAAATTTTGATCAAAAATTTAGTATACAGTCGGACATTCTTTTGTGTTATATATTCTTGATGTTAGTAAACCCCGTCTTAACCCCCTGATTAACTGCGGTGGATTAACTAATCGAGCTTAACTAACACCAAGGTAACCCCGGAATACACCGTAGTTAATCAGGGGATTAAGCCGGGGTTTTTTTTCAATTAAAACCTTAAATGGTTTTAATTGAACAAACCGGTGTAAATATATTTAGTCAATGAACTATAAACATTTTAAAGTGCCTTGATTTATATGTTTCGCGTTAGGTTGAATGTTATCAACTTTAAAAAAATGAAATATAGTTTTTTAAAACGTTATTGTAAACTAAGTTAAATTATAAATGCCCAATTAAACTACCCCTGTTAAGTTATGCAACGTTATATATCACAAGCTGAAAAACATTTCTAAATAGTAAAGGAAGAACCCGCCAAACCCTGTTTAAATATTGCCGTTATAACGCAGGCGCGTACCGTTATTTCATTAATATCATCAGAGCATTATTTGTTTTAGAAATACTTCCGCGTGACATTTGGGCCGGAATTCACAAAGCGAGGTATACCCTGGATATACTCCGGGTATGTGTATCCGGGATTATCCCCGGATAAACTACGGTATACCGGATAAGCCCACGGATACACTACGTTATATTCCGGAATATATTGTATTTTACCTGGGAATATTGTAATTTATCCGGGGATAATCCCCGGATACACATACCCCGAGTAAATTCCACTTTCTAAATTCCAGCCTTAAAGATTTAATTTTGTAAACCAAAAATTCCGCACTGATAGTCATGCTTGCCGACGATAATTATTGCTTCCACCCTTCCTTTTGTATATCCCTTAGTGAGTGATACAGAAAACTATCAAGGGAATATTTGCTTAGGTTTATGAATCATTCAGCCATAGCAGCAAACAGAAATTTGACAGCGCCCCAAGGGTCTCCTGTCAACTGCTGGGTCAGCTGCTCAACGACATTCAAACGTCCTATCTGAACCGGATTCCCTGGGCAGAGATTGCCCCGGTGTTGGACGCCTGCGTTTTCAACACACTCAATCCGGAATTATTTGAATACATTCCATGGAATGAAGTCATTCCGTTGTTAAAACCCCAATCCTTCAGTAAGATTTCTATAAATTTCAGAACATTTTCCTTTTACGATCGTTTTTTGCAGAGTTAAGAGTAATATACATTCTAATTAAATTTTTTATGGTAAACTAACATCTAGATTGTCTAATTGTTAACTAAATAAAGAAATGTGTACCCTATGATAATGAAATTTTTATTGCGATTACCTGTTGTCAAAGAAAACTGCAAACAATATTTATACTTGCCATTCCCTCCAACTTGAAAACAATTACAATTGAGATGTAAAATTGATTTACCAAATAAAAAATCATTATCCTACGATCTATCATTTTTTCATTTAGAGAACCACTGCACATGCCAGATCCTAACTTACTACAGTCAACATACGTCCACCTTAGACTAGTTCTTTTCTTTTCTGTGCAGGAAAAAAATCACCCTTTTTTCCTGCTCTATTCTTCAAACCTTTTCCTTTGCTAGTTCTTACTTTTATTTGTAAGGTTTTTCAAGCTAAACTAGAAAAGTTTTAAAAAAGATATAAAAATCTGTAATCTGAAAATCGTGCAAAAAATTCAAAAAATATTTAGTTCACACTGAATTTTTAGAAAGATTTAATAATAAACCATAAAGTACATCTTAGGTTTTCTAAGACCCCTTCCAGCTAAAATGTTTTTAAAAAAACTTTCTTTGTTAATTTTTTTCTCTGGGTTAATTTACACCCTAATCTGAGAGTCAATTTTAAATAGAATCGCTTAAAATTTTTTTTGAGATTGAACTTCTTTTTATGTAAACGGTCACCCTTCTTTTTATGTAAACGGTCACCCTTTTTATGATTAAATTATATCTGGCTGACGCTGAAAATTAGAATGCAGGCATGAGGGGACCAATTAAAATTGTGCGGTAATGACGTTTAAAAAAATAAGAATTTCTTTTAAAATCCACCTTTTCACAAAATATACAAAAATTAACCAACTTTTCCCTTAAAAAATTGCATTTAGATTACAAATTAAGTAATTTAATAAATAATTATTAAAATACAATTTTTAATCTTTGTTATTAATCCTCTTTAGTGAAAAATTTTGAATGTTTTTGTTGTTAATTAGTCGATTCAATACGGCAAATATCGCGGTCAGCTAGATTTTATTTGCCTATAGCATATAAACTTTTGGCGTTAAATAAAAAGTTTTTTGTAAACAAATAGCGACCATACCCTGTGTTTTTTTAAACAGGTAACTACCGCATTGATATCTAATTTATCAAAACGAGGGACTTGAAAATCTATCGATTAAAATATGTCTAAATATAATCTTAAAACTAAGAAGGTCGCTTTTTTAAGCATTTGAATTTATTTTTAAAACTTAAGTTGTTAAAAGTACACCCACTGAATGAGTATTTACAGAGAAAAAACACTGGATAAATAATAGAACCATTTTGATAGTGTATACTGTAATGGAAGGAAATGGTTTAGATTTTTATTTTAAACCCAAGAAAAAAAAGGATCTACACCATTTTCATCCACTGTATTATAAACAAAAAAACAATAAAAACTAGATTACATTTTTGTAACATTCTCAAAAAAACGCTCAAGTCATCGTTTAGGCGGTATGAGCGCTCGCACATTGGCTAAAATTCCGTCAGAGGGGTTTCACTTTTTTGAACCTGAACAAATGAGATTTGTATCCGCCTCCAAACTTGCCACCATTCCGGCGCAGTCTTTTGCCAACTTACCGCTGCAAACTGTTGGACACTTACAGTGGACGAAACTGATGGCTCTGATGGATCCCGACACCATAAATGCATTACCAGTTGAGTAAGTGCGGGAAGTATAACTTTGTCTCTTTTTTTATTTTTGTGGCCCTGGCAGTAGTTATGTTCCCGATAGTTTCAAGCCCTAGAATTCCAGATGGGTAAGGAACTTCACTAACTATAACTAACTTTACTAAGGTATTGCGTATAAGGGCAGCTTCTCTATTGGGTTTTTAGTGATATATTAAAAGAACACTTGTAGCACTGCTGCAATATTTATTCAATATTAATAAAACACTATTTACCTGATGAAAAGATTATTAACTTAAATAAACCGAAATACCAGCAGGTATTATAGCGTCAAATTAAAAAGCGAAAGTTTTTGGCCAAAATCCCTTGAAAAGGTGATTTTAAAAAAATTAGCAAGATCCCAATGGCCTTAAATTGTAAATAGTTGTCTGAAACTTCCAATTTAGATTAATTTTGGTCCATAAATAATCAATTTCTGATTTTAAAGAACCACTAGCTGTTTATTTTAAATTATTTGGAATGGGTAAAAACTCAATTATTATTCAAGTTGAAAAACTTTTTAAAAATGAAAATTAAGTAGGTTGTTTAATTTTTATTTAAACTTATATTAAGTATTTTAAATTCAACTTAATTTTTTAGAAATAACTTAATTTCATTCTTGTTTAGTGCGTAATTTTTATAAATTTTGGAAAGAAAAAAAAACAAAAACATAATGAACATTATTACAAAAGCAGATGGCAAATTCATTTATTTTTGTAAATGAAAGTATTTTAAGCTTCTAATAACAAGTGCTTACAAATTTTTAAAATCAAGTTCTAAAAAAATGTTTTTTAAATTCAACTTGATCAGTAAAATATTGAAAAATTAGTCGGTTTTAGACAATATAGAAATTTGATTTGTACAATCGCTTTTTAAAGTTATTCCATTATTAAACACAAAACGCTAATATGTTTTAGTATAGTATGTTAACACACTTGAAAAACGTTATGAATCAAATAAAACTTTATTCACAAGGTAATACACCATATAATAATATGTTAGAACACTTATTGTGAATATGAAGAGAAAAATACACAAAATGGAAAACACAAAAAATGCGTAGCATAAAAATGTAATCGACAAAAACTGATCAAATTATTTTACAGAACTTTACAAGCTATTCCATTGGAGATCTGCTTTAGTTGTTGCGCCCCCAGGATGGATGTCACAATTGACAGCTGACACACTTTCCTATATTCAGTACAAGATTTCAGCGTTGGAAGCGTCGAGCCAAACCGAGAATGTATAGGAGAAGAGAATCTTCGACTGTGTGTTAAACAATTGTTCAAATTGTAGGTAGATTATTCCAGGGTGTCGATTTTTTATCACGTAAAAAAATCCACAACGACTTGTGGAATAATCTACAATTTGTTGAATAATCTACGTGATAAGTTTTCAACGTAATACTCTAAGAAAATTCCGCGCTTTTGCTTGAAATTCCACATGTAGATAATTTTACATTTTATCTTGCGCTTGTAAACAAACAAAAAATCCGAACGGAAATCTCTACAAAGATCTGTGGAATAATCCACAGTTTTGTTGACAATCCACATGATAATCTTTCCACATAACACTGTAGTACTCTCAACGCTTTTCTCACTGGAGCTTCGACATGTAAAATGTGAAAGGTAACGGGCCAGAAGAGCCAAGGGACATTATAGAGCTGGGGGCACCAGAGCCGAAAAAAGCGGACCTAAGAGCCAAGCAGCGGGAACAAAAGAGACAAAAGAGCCAAGTTGGAGATAATCACGAAAAACACTAAAGAGCCAAGGGTACAAAGAGCCACGCTTAGGAGACTGATTTTTTGAGACTAAAGAGCCACAAAAAAGGGACTTTAGAGCCTTTAAATGCGTTTTGTTTTTTTAAGTTACGTTGATAGAAGGTAAAGTTTTGACATTTGAGTTCGATAGCAGATAGCGGATAACCGTTCACACCGGGATTGCCTCGGATAGCAGATAGCGGATAGCGGATAGCAGATAGCAGATAGCGGATAGTACGTTCACACCGGAGTAAAAAAATGGCCTCAAATAGCGAATAGGAGATAGCGGATAGCGGATAGTACGTTCACACCGGACGGATAGCAGATAGCGGATAACCGTTCACACTCGAATTGCCTTGGATAACGAGCAGATAGCAATGGAACCGGATAGCGAATAAGGCGAGTTGCTGCATGCAACAACTTTGTACTGCTGGCAAGCTAAATTAAACATATTTTTTCTTTTGTTTTTTTTATTGATTTTACAAAAATATAAATTTCGATTGTTTAAAGTAAAATATTTTTTGAAATATTTTCTGAATTTTTTTTTTGAAATTCAGTTGATTTCAATAAAACCAATGGTTTTTAAAAAGGTTACAAAAATCTACAAGGTATTTCTTTAATTTATGTATTGGGTAGGGGTTAAAAATATATTTAATTAGTATTTAAATACCAAATAAATACTACTTTTTTAGTGGTAAGTATTTATTTAGAAGTATCGATACTATTTTGAAAAGGTCGGTATTTTATTGGTATTGTATTCAATTTTTTAAAAAGTATCAAATATTTTGGAGTATTCGAATACTTAAATATTTATAAAATACTAATTAAATGCTGTTTTTTTGCAAACTTAATAAAACAGGTTCTCTCACTTAAAAAATTAGCACTCAGATCATTTTGTTAATAAAAATATACGGCAGAATAAGTCGAAATGATACGTTGGCTGCTGTGCGTTAAAAATTGCAATTATTCCGAAGGTCTGGAGCTCCAGAGCTCCGCCCTTTTTTGTACTAATTTCATGAATGATTCAATATATTATTTTGTCAAAATTTTTTTGCAAATTAATTTTTTTCCAAAACTTATTTCATATCAGTAAAAATAGTCCTACTAATAGAAATAGATTAATTTATAATGCAATTTAAGCTTGAGCCTCAAATTGCTTATGTAAGGGGTGGAGAATTGGAGCTCCAGAGCTCCCTTCGCTTTAAATGGCCGGAGCTCCGGAGCTTTATATTGGAAGGTAAGGACATCGCTAATATGCATTTTAAAAAATTAATTTACGAAGAAAATCGAAAATTTTGTTCAAATCTTTATTATAAAAATTATTATTTATTTATTACAAACAATTTTACACAAAACCAAAAAAAAACCAAATTTTTGTTTCCAAGAATGTTTGCGCTTGTGTAATAT
>JASAMX010029710.1:0-10556 GCA_030248175.1 Microlaimidae sp. YZB2_3 | reverse complement strand
GTCATCTACTTCGTTCATACATATTGCTTGTGAAAGAATTGCTGATAAAGCTATGCACAGATCAGCTTTGATATTTAGAAGTTTTAAAGCCAAATTTGTAAATAACTTAGTAAGAGCATATAAAGCCTATGTCAGGTCAATTGTTGAGTATGGATGTGTTGTGTGGAACCCATATTTAAAAAAAAGATGTAGATTTAATTGAAAAAGTGCAAAAATCTTTTACCAGAAGAGTTTTTAAGTGCCGTGGTTTAAACTACTCCAATTATGACAATAGGTTAGCATTTTTAAAACTGAAAAACCTTTCTGAACGCAGGGCCAAAATGGATTTGTGTGAAATTTACAAAATTATTAATAACAAAACATGCCTTCAGTCAAATGATTTTTTCACTTTCAGTAATAATTCTACTAGAGGACACCCTTTAAAGCTTAAAATTGAAGAAAGAAGAATAAACGCCAGAAAATTTAGTTTTCCAAACCAAGCAATTCCCAATTGAAATAATTTAGACTCCTCCCAAGTTTCTGTAAAAACCGGTAAAAAATTTAGGAATGCAATTCAATCAGTTAATGTATAATTTTATTGATTTTGTTTGTGCTCAGTATTAGTGTTAATGTTTGTGCTAAGGCATCAACCTGCTGAGCCATTTTTTAACAAAATAAATGTTATTTTTTCTTACTTACTAATAAACCTGTGTTGCAATTGGATCGCTTATTTTATAATAAAATTATAAATAATCTAATAATAAAATATTATCTGTTTCTTTTATCCTTTGATATTTTTCTTATTCATATTTCTTTTTCTTTGTCTTTAAACCTATTTACAGTATTTAATCTATAACTTTATTATGTGTTATGTGTTTTTCTGTCTTTCCTTTTTTTCATGCAGTAACTTGTTGTGATCTAACAATTGTAGCACTTTCTCATTTTCTTTCTTTTTTTTGTGTTGAGTGTTTGCTAAAAATAAATGATTTGATTTAATTTGATTTGAAAACCTGCAAAAACATGCCAGAAAAACATGCCAACTTCCAGGAGGTAAAAATTTTTATAGTAAAGCCAGAAGAATAATATTCTGTGAAATTAATTAACTGATTAGTTACCATACTACTTAATAAACTAGCCAAGCAATTCTTTTTGACAAACTCTCTATTCTTCAGTCAGAGATGAGACGGCCTTACATAAACGTTGTCATATTTGGTGGAATCCCTTAGGCAACCGCCTGAATGAACTAACTTATTACAAATATGTTTCTTAATTAACCTAATTTGCAGCAGCCTGGGGCGGTCGCTAGCTTTTCCAATACAAAAAATTTTGATTGAGTGGATGACTACACCCGAATCATTACTATCAAGAGTTTTTAATAACTCAACCACGTTTTCTTTTGTTTTTCCCTGTTATCATTCTTCAGAAGGCCAGAAACAACTAGCATTGTCTCATGTTCTTTTTGGACCTCCATGCGCTTGAAATAACTGTCCATCATAGGTATCAAACAAATGATATGAAGACCTTTTCGCACACCGCAGACACAAGCTCCATATCGGTAGGATTTCCATACGCGTCCGAAAATTCGATTTGGCCGACCCTAAAGTAAAATACATTTATAAAACATCTTTGTACCCTAAGTCGGACCCGTAGATTTGATTTTTGTGGTTATTTTTAAGATTTGAGTTTTTCATTAAAAGTTATGAGCAGATTTATACCCTAAAAATGACCTTTTTTTGGTACGTATAATTTATGTTATTAAGGAAATTTTTTTATTAAGCTTTTAATTAAACTAATATTATTTTTTGTATTACCAAGTGTCTGGCAGTTCGAAATATACTTTTATTTTTTTGATGGTTGCTATCAATTTTTTTATTACAAGGCAAACTCTGATTCACTCGACAAATTTCACTTGATAAACTGTTTTTCCACTCGATAAGCTGTTTTTTTCAAAAAACAGCTTATCGAGTGAAATTTGTCAAATGTATCAGAGTTTGCCTATAACAACATCCTAAATAAATACCCACCAAAGTTTAGTTCTAAAAAATTTCCCATTCATGAAAAACAACTTATTTTAAATAAACATCAATTATATTTCAATTTTTTTCGTTTATTAGGTTTTGCTTAGGCTTAGGAATAATAAATCGGAAATAATTGAGTTTAAATCCGCGTTTAAAGCCAAACAAGTTTTGTTGTCCATGTTTTTGGTGGTCCATGTCCATGGTCCATGTCCATGTCCATTTTTTGAGTTTTTAAGACTTTCACTAACGTTAAAACATAGTTTTTAATTAAATTTGTTTGTTTACAATTTTTTTTATTAACATTGATAATAAATTGAATATGCCAAAAAAAGGCAGATTCTGATTTTCAGCGCGCTAGAGGTAATTTTAAGCGCGCTGAAAAATCTGAAACTCTATCATGATAAAAGTTAGCTTGATTTTCAGGTTTTGCTTAGGCTTAGGAAAAACAAAAAAAGGCGTTTAAAACTTTCAAAGATGGAAAGATCATCATTAAGGTCTCTCCGTACAGTTTTCTTAAGTATGGAAAATCGCGATTTTTGGCATACGAGATCTTGTGAAATACCGTAATATTTCACTAGAAATTTATATGAGTGTTTAAAAGGCAGAAATATCACGATTATAAAGTGAACATTTATTATATTATGGTTAGTAATTGAAATAATTGATATTAAAAATCAAATTGCAATGAAATTTTTTTAAAACCCTCAAAAATATTCACTGCACACTATTTATTAAAAAAAATACTTCCAATAAAGAGACACCGTTACCCTTTTTCACGTACGTAAAAATTAAAATGAATACTGTTGTATTTCTGGATTAATATACAATTTTCCGTGAAAAATGGGGGTTAATTTTCTCAAAATTTCGGTGAAAATTCGATTTAGGTTAATCTGGTAAAATTTAAAGCTCCAGATAGTATATTTCTATTGAAATTACGTATATAAAGTTAGCGCACGAAATTCGTGCGCGCACGAATTTCCGCGCACGAATTTTGAGCCTGTATATTTTCAGTCACTTGTACGCATAGGTGGGCAGCCTCTCGGATTTTGGGGGGGGGGTATAGGGGGGGTCAAATTTTAGGGGGGGGGGGGTGTCCAGCAAGACCCAAATTTTGAGGGGGGGTGTACCCAATATTTCCGCGCTGCCTTAAAATGAGCTTAAAACGCGTAAAAAAACGTAAAACAACCTTATAAATGCTTTAAAACTGTGTAAGATTAAAATAAGACCTTATTGCAACTTATAAATTTTATTTTTTTAATTCTTTTAATAATAATGTGCAATGGCGCAGTCAGGTTTTCATTTCAGGAGCGTCGGTCGGGGGGGGGGAAGAAAAAGTGTTGTCAACGCGGCGCGAAGCGCCGCCGCTTGCGCTGCGTAGCAGGGCTTTCCGACGTGAAACGTCGGCCGGGGGGTCTGGGGGTGTCCTCCAGCCGAAGGAGGTGAAAATTTTTTAAATATGCAAAAAAAACTGCTTAAAAATTGTCTTCTGGTGGTTGCTTGAACATACATTTTACTTCTGTTTTTTTTACCTAATTTCTACATAATTTTCTGTGATCTTAAAAATTCAGTCAGGGGGGTTCGGGGGGAACAATGCCCCCCGGAGGAGAAAATTATAATTTGAGGCGCTAAAATACACTAGAAATTTTAATTCCAAAAGATACTAATTACAAAATTTAAGGTTTTTTATAGCTATACTATACATTTATAACATGTGTTTAAAACGTTAAAAAAAGGATAATAGTGTTTATAGTAGTTTTATTAAACATGTATGCCTTAACTACTGAATGGGATAATCGATTTGCAATTGAAAAACTAAGATAAATTGCCAATTTAAACTGCCCGCGTAGCGGGGAAATTTAAACTGCCCGCGTGGCGGGGGAATTTAAAGGTAATAAAAGGTAATGAACGGGGAAATAAGGTAATAAACACTCCGCGCGAAGCGCGGAAAAATTTTTTAGTCCTTTTATAACACTTAAAAATTTTTCTTTGGGAGGCGAATTTGGGGGGGGGGGGTGTCCCCGACTACCCCAAATTTAAGGGGGGGGTGTCAGCAAAATCCGAAATTTTGGGGGGGTTTATAACCCCCCCAACCCCCCCCCCCTGCCCACCTATGCTTGTACGTAAAAAACGGTGTTTGCGCCTATCGCACATTGATGCACAATATTGATATATGGAAAAAAGATTATAAAACATAACTCTTCGATATTCAAATACTTTATTGTTGTTTTTTATTAGGAAAACATTTACTTTTTTAAACTTTAAAAAGCTTAGCAGTCCAATAAACTATCCAGAACAAAATTTGATTTCATATTGCAAACTAATAAAAACAAGAAAGCTACTTCGTTTTACGAAATAATTTGAGTGTCCGGAAATTTTGTCTGCTACATCTCGTCTTTTAAAATCTCGTCTTCTACATCTCGTCTTCGGAAATCTTGTCTTTTAAACATCTCGTCTTCGGAAAACTGGTCTTTTAGATGCGATTTTGTAAACGTATTTTCAAAAATTCGAGTTTCCACCCCCCCCCCACCCAATGATAAAATTCCATAATTTGATTATGAATTTTATAATATTCTTCTTAAATTTTAAAACCCATTTATCCTGATTCGGTTTAACCCGTTGCCGTGATCGCTTTTTCCTTGGTTACGACGGTGAACGTGAAACCTTGTACCACCGCAGTAAACCATCGTTTCATGGCTGTGGTATTAGTCTAACTATTGCGATATGTAAATTTCACCGCGGGAAACTTTGTATCACCTAAGTCGTACTTAGGTGATACCTGATACGTAATACTATGTATGCGTAAATAAAACTTGATTGCTACCGTACAGCTTTAGCCATTTCAAGTTGCTCGCTCACTGTGCACTAATCACGCAGAGAGCATTACGTACCACCTAGGTCGACCTAAGGTAAATACTGGTAAATGCGTAAAACCTAAGGTAAATGCGTAAAACTTACTGCACGCAGTGACGTTTACAAACCACAATGGTTAGACGAAAATACCACCACCGTGAAACGAAGCTTTCACCGTGGTGCAACAAAAGTTTTACCGTGAAAACCGTAAAAAAACGATCGCGGAAATGGGTTAAAATGTTTCATTTCCAAAACCTAAAATTTTCTGTCAGATTCAAAATCTTTATTTGCGGCTTCTAAAAAAACAGTATCGCAAGAAAGTCAGTAGTAACAATTGTAAACAAAGTGCAATTAATTCTGTCTAAAAGTAACATTAACATGGACGCAAAAAGTGTGGCAAATAATTTTAAAACAAGGCATATTGCGACCATAAAATGGTGCCAAGCATAAAATATCGAGGCTAGCTGTGAAACGATACCAGCCGTGATTTTTTGTTGAGACGACCATAACTTTGAACTCTCTAAAAATTAAACAAACAAACACTTATCAATTACAAAAAGTTATGGGGTGGGTCACGCAGGCTTTAACGAATTGTTTTAGACCTGAGTTAAATTACTGTGTTTTTTTAAGTGTAACACTGTTACCTTATGAATTTTAAAGCTTTTATTGTTTTAATTTTTATGTTAAAAATCAATTCTCTTCGAAGAATTCAAAAATTTTAAAGAAAAGTTGAAAAATAAAATTTTAATATAATTTTAATAAATTTTAATATATTTTTAAAAAATTTTTATAGCATTTAAAAATAAAATTTTAATAATAAAAATTTTAAAAAGTTGAAAAATTTAAAATAACATTACAACATATAAACATTGCTGGCTTTTATTAGGATCTAAAATATACTAATTTAATCTATATGCAAAACCTTACCAAAATGTTAACTCAGCTCTTGCACCAGTGTTTTCAATGAAATAAAGAATTTTTGCATATGTTTGAAGTAACTTGTAATACGCTAATAAATAAAACTTAAAATCACTAAAATATAAACGGTTTTTAGTTTCTAACGCCGTCATCTATAGACAAGAATCAAATTCTAAAAATAAAAAAAACCTTTATAATCAAACAGTAAAACAGGAATAAACTGTAGTTTGTGTGTAAATTTTAGTAATTTTTAGGAAAAATTTTAAAATTTATTTTTTGTGGGTAATTATGATTTTTTCTAATTAAGGAGGCGCACTTTCAGGAAATTTAACCCTTTCAATTTTCTCACCAGTCTCACCAAGTGTTTTTTTTAACAATTTATTATTTTTATTTAATGTTTTAATTGTGTATAATAATTTTATTATTTAAAATCAATTTAAAAATTATGTAATTTTTTTATACCAATATTGTGTCTTAATGTGCGATAGGCGCAAAAACCGTGTTTTGGGCAGTTAGTAATCCGAGGCGCAAGGCGCGCAAGTATTTTTAGTCGTACGACTCAAAATTCGCAAAAGGCACAAGTTTGGCTTGGTGTAAAAAAAGAAGGGAAAATATACACCAAAATCAAATTTGAAATCCTACCGTACCTATAAATCTTGAATGGAAAATTTTAATAAGGCTTATGTTTTTAGTATCTACAACTGAAAGAACAACTATTTTTGATTATCTTACAAAAAATGATATGGAGTCTTAAAAGTAATTTTGGCTGGGAACGTATTTTTTAAGCTAGCAGTTCTTTTTAGTCAAATTCGCTTTTCGCTTTGCTCTTCGCGCAAAGGTTCGAACTTATTAAATATTAATTATTGATAATAATATAATAGTGTAATGATTTTACCATGGTTTATATTTAGGTAATACAGTTTATTTTATTTTACCTCTGAAAAATGCAATTTAAATTACAATTTAAAAAAAATTGATTAAAACATAAAACTACTAATTAATTTAATTAAGTTTTAAAATTTATCAGCAATTTTGCCCATAAAATTAAAACCAAGCAAACGAGAGGTGTCAGGGTAGAATTTAGCCCAATTAACTTAACTCAAAATAAAGTATAATCAAAATATGAGTAATTTTAAACAGCTAACTCGGTTTTATTGTACTTTTTTTACTCGACTTTTATTTTTAAGGTTAAGCTTACGCATTACAAATAGAAAAGAAGAAATTTTAAATCCTATTACTTACTATAACAAAAAATAAACCTACTAAAAGGAATAAATTTTACATACTTGTTCAAATGTTGTGTTATACCTGAAAACACGGGTTAATAAACAATTTAGATAAAAATATATAGTTACGTACAATAATTAAAAAATAAATAATAAAAATATTTACAAACGTATTACAAAAAAACCTGTTTCGTCTCTTGCATAGACAGGTTTGGACTTGCTCGAGGAAAAGCTGAGACTCTTCAGTATGCACTTCTCGTCGAGCATTTACAAGCATGCAAAATTACCTGATCCTCGTTATCATCCCGTTTTCTTTTCACTCCTCCGTCTTCACGATCTTCCGCCATTTTTTGTTCTTTTCGATGTCTGGATTTGGCTAGAAAAATATTGATCGTTTAATTACTAATCTGCAAAAATACACTATGTTTGTATAAGAAAAAACTAAAATTAAGAAATAATTTAAAGTATACCGCATAATATTATGGTTAAATTATATCTGGCTGACGCTGAAAAATAGAATGCAGACATAAAGGGACGAATTGAAATTGTGCGGTAATGACGTTTTTTTCTTTTAAACAAATAAGAAAGCGGATTTTTTTTAATTCCACCTTTCAACAAAATATGCAAAAATTAACCAACTTTAGCCCTTAAAAAATTTACATTTAGGTTTGTTGTTAAACAGTCGATTCAATACTGCAAATATCGCGGTAGCTAGATTTTATTTGCCCATAGAATAAATTTATAAAAATTAATTAAATATCTAAAAAATGATTACATATAAGATATATGAAAAAATTTTTACGATTAAAATCTTAAAAATAATAACTAGAACTGTGTTTGTGATTCGACCGTCAATAGTAAAAAGTCGAGTAAAAAAAGTACAATAAAACCGAGTTAGCTGTTTAAAATTACTCATATTTTGATTATACTTTATTTTGAGTTAAGTTAATTGGGCTAAATTCTACCCTGACACCTCTCGTTTGCTTGGTTTTAATTTTATGGGCAAAATTGCTGATAAATTTTAAAACTTATCAAATCAATTACAAGTTTAGGACTCAATCAATTTTTGATACCCGTCAATCCATTTTCCAAGAGGTAAAATAAAAGAACTGATTATTACAAATGGCCATGGTACCATTATTATCACCATCAATATCACATTGATAAATTCTAGTTCTGCTAAAGCAAACCAAATGTATTCTACATCAAAATAACTGGTGCAGCTAAAGTATGGTCCAGTGAAGTTACTTTAATACTTTATACCGTTTTGGTAAGATAATTTTCAAAAATAGTTGTTCTTTCAGTTGTAGATACTAAAAACATAAGCCTTATTAAAATTTTCCATTCAAGATTTATAGGTACGGTAGGATTTCAAATTTGATTTTGGTGTATAGTTTCCTTTTTTTTTTCTATACATTAAGCTAACTTGTGCCTTTTGCGAATTTTTGAGTCGTACGACTAAAAAATACTTGCGCGCCTTGCGCCTCGGAATTACTAACTGCCCAAAACACGCTCTTTTTTTGCGCCTATCGCACATTAAGACACAATATTGGTATAAAAAACTACATAGTTTGTTTAATTTAATAAGAACGATCAACAACAATGAAAACATTAACAAAACAACAATACCAACACTGGCTATATGGGCGTAAAAATTTAAAAAGTGCTAAATTTTCCTAAAGGCGCTCTTAATCAAAAATTATAGCTTACCACAAAAATAAATCTTAAAATTTTGAAAAAATTATGAAAAAATCAAACTACAACTTGATTCCTGAATCGTTTGAATCACAAGGTTTTTTCACTTTAGAATCCACTCGTCTACACATATAATGATGCGTTAGAAACGAAAAACCGTTTACACTCCCCAGTGATTTTAAAATCAATTCACTAGCGCACTAAAACGAAACTTCAAACATAAGCAAAAATTCTTCAGTTTCATTGGAAACACTGGCGCAAGATGCGGAGTTAGCATTTTGGTAAGGTTTGGCATATAGGCCAAATGAGTAGATTTCAGAATCTGAATAAAAGCCAGCAGTGTTTATATGTTGAATAAAATTATTTTAAATTTTTTAACTTTAAAGTTTATTATTAAAAATTGACTCCAAGGTTATAAACTCTTTTAAAATATCAAAATTCTCATTAAATTATTAAAATTCTGATTTTCAAATTTTAAATTTCTAATTCTTTAATAATTTATCTTTAGCATAAAAATTAAACAATAAACTCCTTTAAATTCATAAGGTAACAGTGTTACACTTAAAAACACAGTAATTTAACTCAGGTCTAAAACAATTCTTTAAAGCCGGCGTGACCCACCCCATAACTTTTTGTAATTGATAAGTGTTTATTTGTTTAATTCTTAGAGAGTTTCTTAGTTATGGTCCTCTCAACAAAAAATCACGGCTGGTATCGTTTCACAGCTAGCCTCGATATTTTATGCGTTAACACTATTTTAAGGTCGCTGATATGTCTTGTTTTAAAATTATTTGCCACTCTTTTTCCGTCCATGTTAATGTTACTTTTATACAGAATTAATTGCACTTTGTTTACGATTGTTACCACTGATTTTCTTGCGATACTGTTTTTTTAGAAGCCGCAAATAAAGATTTTGAATCTGACAGAAAGTTTTAAGTTTTGGAAATGAAACATTTTAACCCGTTTCCGCGATCGTTTTTTTCACGGTTTTCCCTTTGAAACTTTTGTTGCACCACGGTTTTCGTTTCCGGGTGGTGGTATTTTCGTCTAACCATTGTGGTTTATAAACGTCACTGCGTGCAGTAAGCTTAACGTATCACCTTAGGTCGACCTAGGTGGTACGTAATGCTCTATGCGTGATTAGTGCACAGTGAGCGAGCAACTTGAAATGGCTAAAGCTGTAGCAATCAAGTCTTGTTTACACATACATAATATTACGTATCAGGTATCACCTATGTACGACTTAGGTGATACATAGAGTTTGCCGCGGTGAAGTTTACACATCGCAATAGTTAGACTAATACCACAACCGTGAAACGATGGTTTTCCTGCGGTGGTACGAGGTTTCACGTTCACCGTCGTAACCAACGAAAAAGCGATCACGGCAACGGGTTAAACCGAATCAGGATAAATGGGTTTCAGAAATTTAAGAAGAATATTATAAAATTCAGAATCAAATTATGGAATTTTATCATTGGTGTGCCAAAACTCAATTTTTGAAAGATGTTTTATAAATTTATTGCAAAAGACGTATTTTTAGATGAGAACGTTGAAAAAAAATAATTTCCAAGAATGAGACGTAAAATAATGAATTTGAAAAGATGAAGATGTAATAATACAAAGTTTTTTGTAACATATCAAATTATTTGAAAAACGAAGTAGCTTTCTTGTTTTTATTAGTTTGCAATATGAAATCAAATTTTTTGTTTGGAATTATTTATTTAAAAGCTTTAAATCAAAGTAAATGTTTTAATAAAAAACAACAAAATATTTTGAAATATCAAGAGTTACAATTTATTCTTTTTCATATATCAATATTGTGCATCAATCAGCAATAACACGGAACGAAACCAAAGCATTAGTAGAACAT